>JAJEJO010000774.1:673018-747360 GCA_020662805.1 Glaucomys volans
ATATTGATTTTTTTTTTTTGGATCCTGGGGATTGAACCCATGGGTGCTTTACCACTGAGCTACATCCTCAGTGGGATTGGGTCTGGTTAATTTTTCCAGCCTCGTCTTTAAACCTGTGGTCCTCCTGCCTCAGACTCCAGAGTCTGGGATCACAGGCATGCACCACAGTGCCTGGCCAGTTTTTTTTGTTTTTTGTTTTTTTAAAGGAAATTTTGACAAAACTGTATGAGTAGCTCAGAAGATGAGAAATGAATGACCCATGAGACTGTCCCCTGGGGTCACACTCCTCCTCCAGGACTTGTTGAGTATTTTCCCTGCCCAATAACCTGGTCAATGTTAGCACCACCTTCGTTAGTTGGGGAGTGGCAGCTTTGAGATCCAGTGTTAACTTCAGCCACTGCTGTGCCTGTTGCTTAGCAACACAGGGCTGGGGATGTAGCTCAGTGGGTAGAGTGCCTGCCTCGCAAGCCCAAGGCCCTGGGTTCAATCCCCAGCACCACCCAAAAAAAAAAGCCAGCAACACAAATCTCCCACCTGCTGGGAATCCAAGCAATGCCAGTCAGGCATATCTGAGATCAGCAGAGGGCACTGTGCAGGGCTCCTCTGTGGACAGGCCCACTGTGTGAGGGACTCTTGCAGTTCCTTTCTAGGAAATCTCTCCCTGGGAGTCATGCTGTCCAAACAGACCAACCTCAGGAAGCACCTCCAAACTGCCCTTCCCATTGCTGCTCCCTAGTGACATTTTTGCCAGCCCATGGAACAATGAAACTACAGCAGGATAAGGCTATAGAATTTTTTTCTTAAAGCCTAAATTCTTTAAAGAATTGTCCTTATGCCATGTGCTATGGTGCACATCCTACCAACTTGAGAGGCTGAGGAAGGAGGATCACAAATTCAAGGCCAGCCTGGACAATTTAGTGAAACCCAGTCTCAAAAACTAAAAAGGCCAGGTATGTGGCTCAGTGGTAAAATGTCCCTGGGTTCAATTCCCAGTACCACAAAAGAGAGAGAGAGAATTTTCTTTAGTTAGACATGTTGGTGCACACCTGTAATCCCAGTTACTTGGGAGACTGAGGCAGGAGGATCATAGGTTCAAGGCCAGCCTAGGCAATTTAGCAAGACCCAGTCTCAGAATAAAAATTTTAGAATGGTTGGGGCCAGAAATCTGTAATCCCAGCAACTTGGGAGGCTGAGATAGGAAAATCACAAGTTCGAGGCAAGCCTTAACAACTTAGTAAGGCCCTAAGCAACTTAGCAAGACCCTGTCTCAAAGTAAAAAATAAAAAAGGGCTGGGGATGTGGTTTAGTGGTTAAGCATCCCTGGGTTAAATCCCCAGTAACCCAAAAAGGCGGGGGATGCGTGGGGTTGCATCTCCATGGTAGAGTCCTTGCCTAATGCACATGAGGCCCTGGGTTCCATCCCTAGTACTATAAAACAAAAGAAAAAAAGAATTGTCTTTTATGATGGTACAGTTTTCCATTTCCTGCTTTGGAGGTAAGATAGCTTTTCTTTTATGAAATGATATAGTCAGTTTTTAACATCCTTACTTTGCAAAATAAAATGTTGGCATCTTATACATGTCTGCTGCATTATTTGTGACATTTTATTGGGAATTATTTCTCCAGTGAACCAGGACATAACACAGTAGGAGGTATTGTCCGTCCATGTGAATCCAGCCATTAAGCCATTCCCTTGAAGGCCAGAAATATACTTGCTCTAAAGAAGAGGAAAAGAATTTTCCGAAAATGAAATCAGATTGGATGTTTAGAATCAGTCACACATACTTGGGTGACTGAGATGACTGACTGCATTGGTGGGAACATGAAAAGACTTTCCCAACAAGGAGGTCTGAAAAAAGCTCCAACCAGTATGGGTTTGCAAAAAACATTCTAACTTAGGAAAAATGCAGTGGGGCCAGTCTCGGCTCCCCAAGAAAGAAGGAACCCAAAGCAATCAAAGCTGAGATTGTAAGTAGAAAAGTTGCTGTTTGAAAATGATGTTCTGCTACAGAAGAGGGCTGCTAAACTTCAGACTGAGGAACTAATGTCACTTCTTTGTGTTCTGCAAACAAAAGGCACTCACAGAAACAAAAATAAGTACCGTCTGTTGATCTAGACTTTGAACTGTATTTGATATGGCAGAAGGCAAACATTGCTTCACCAGGGAGAAATCGTAACTGAAACCACCAGATGAGTCTACCTGCGGAGCCACTGAACAGTAACTATGGCTTTCATTCCCAGCTGCACACTAGAATGAGCTAGGTCACCTCAAAACCAGACTGGCCAGGCATGGTGGCATATGCCTTTAATCCCAGCAGCACGGGAGACTGAGGCAGGAGGATTGCAAATTCAAAGCCAGACTCAGCAACTGTCTCAAAACAAAAAATCCAAAAGGGCTGGGGATGTGGCTCAGTGGTTAAGTGCCTCTGGTTTCAATCTCTAGTACCATTAAAAAAAAAAAAAAAAAAAAGCAAAACCAGACTTGTGTTCTCACCCTAGAGATATGATCAAGTATCCCCCATTGTAAGTGTTTTTCTAAAGCTCTTAGATGAATTTAATGTGCTCCCTAGGCTGAGAACCACTGCACAAGAGCAAAGTGATAACTTCTTTGTATTCACTGCAGCTGTTTCTGGTGAAATATTGGGCATTTCTACCTCCTACTCCACCTGAGAGCCCCTCACTTCATAGTGTGGTGTGATGGGCATGGTTCTGGGGTTCCCACAGGAGCAGAGCCTGGTTTTTCTAGTTCACTAATACTTCTAGGACTTCAAAGAGACCTAGAAGAAAACCATACCTAGTGAGCCAGCGTTCACATTGTTGAAGGCCTTCCTGCCAGCCAGCAGCTCTTTATGGTGCTTGTTCATTCCTCTGAAGTCTTTTTTGTTTGTTTGTTTTTGTTTTTGTTTTGTTTTGTTTGTTGGTGGTACGGGGGATTGAACCCAATGGTGCTTTACCACAGAGTTACACTCCCAACCCTATTTATTTATTTTATTTTGAAACAAGGTCTTGCTAAGTTGCTGAGGCTGCTCTCAAACTTGGGATCCTCCTGCCTCGGCCTCCTGAATCGCTGGGATCACAGGTGTGTGCCAGCGGGCCCAGCTCGTTTTTCTGCGGTCTTGTTGACTGGCCATCCTGTGGTGTTTTTATTAGTGGGAGAGAACTGTGCTTGGTGAAGTTCTGGTTCTTCTGTGCTGTGAGAGACTGGGCTGGAAACAGCTGTGCTCAGCTGTAACCCCCACTCAGCCATATACCCAGTGAACCCCTGTGAAAGTGGTCTCTTAGGACCCTGGTTCCCAGATGGGGTGCAAGAACCTCTTGCCAGCTTCTTAAAATGACAGTTGTCTCACCCAACTGAATCAGAGTGTACACGAGTGGGGTTCAGGCGTGTGTGGTTAAGGCAGCAGTTTGTAAAATACCTGCTTGTGAACACCTTAGAAGTGCATGTTCCCAGTGGGGCATGGTGGTGCACACCAGAAATTCTAGCTACTTGGAAGGCTGAGGCAGGAGGATCACAAATTCAAAGCCAGACTCAGAAATTTAGCAAGACCCTGTCTCGAAAATGTTTTTAGAAGGTGGGACGGGGAAGACTGGGGCTGTAGTTCAGGGTAGAGCAGTTGCTCTTGGTTCAGTCCTCTGCCTCAAAGCAAAAGAAAGAGAGAGAGAGAGAAAGAAATGTGTGTTCTCAGCCCCACCCTAGCCTCCTAAGTGAGAACCTGGGCAAAGGCCAGGCCGTCTGTGGTTGGATAGGTCTTCTGGGGATTCCGACACTCACTCGGGTTTGAGAAGCTCTGCTCTCGGGCATTTCTTCGGGTCATAGTTGTTGCACAACAGAGAATATTTTTTCCAAGCCACAACTTGGAGAAAGTACCCAAATGAATGTTGTTTGATAATGTTCTACTCTGTGCAGTTCGGGACTAACCTCTCCTGCTGCTCCTCTGTTGACACATTAATTCCTCAGAACCCTCTTGGAAGGTCTCCCGGGGTCTGTTCTCTCCTAACTCTCCCAGGAGCAGTTGCCCTTTGCTCTCCCAGCCAGGCACCCATCAGGGCCCATCTAAAATTTCCTTCCTGAAAACCCTGCTTGGTTTTGTTTGTTTGTTTGTTTGTTTTTGTTTGGGGGGAGATTTGTACTGGGGATTGAACTGAGGAGCATTTTACCACTGAGCCACATGCCCAGTCCTTTTATTATTTTGAGACAGGGACTCATTAAGTTACTGAGAGTCTTGGTTATCAAATTCTGAGACTGGTCTCAAACTTGCTATCCTCCTGCCTGAGCCTCCCATGTAGCTGAGATTGTAGGCCTGTGCCATCACACCCAGACCTGAAAGCCCTTTTTAAAATTTTTTCCAGTAGAAATTAAGTGCCCATTGCATTCATTTTGATCTTTCTCATAGTTTTTGAATTCACTTCATATCCCAAGGCTTTTTGTGATCGTGGTCAAATAATTTAACCTGTTTCCTCATCTGTAAAATAGGAATAAGAATAATAGCTGGAAGTGCTGGTATATACCTGTAATCCCAGCAACTTGGGAGACTGAGGCAGGAGGACTGAAAGTTCAAGGCCAGCCTCAATACCTTAGTGAGACCCTACCTCAAAATAAAAATTTAAAAAGGCTGGGGATGTAACTTAGTGGCAAAGTACCCCTGGCTGGGTTCAATCCCCAGTACCAAAAGAAGGATGAGGAGGAGGAAGAGCCTACTTAATAAATGAGTTAATGTGCTCAGAGTAACACTCAGCAAATATCAGTTCTTAAAGTAATTTTGTTTAATTCATTGCATTAAGCAATGGGTATACAATATTGTATAATAACAGTAATGGATGGCAACACAAATACTCAGCAAATGTCAACTTTGATCACTAACAATTTTAGGTCACTAAGCATTTTATAATTTTTTAAAAAAAAATTTTTTAGATGTCAAAGGACCTTTATTTTATTTATTTATATGCAGTGCTGAGAATTGAACCCAGTGCCTCACACATGCTAGGCAAGTGCTCTACCACTGAGCCACAACCCCAGCCCACATTATATAATTTTTATAGTTATCTTCTCATTATTATTTTTTTGCACTTGGCTTTTATCTTTCTATTAGTCTTAAAGCTCTTCAACAACAGATCATTCTTTCTCCACTTTGACTCTCCCTAAGTACATAATATGTGCTCAGTTAATGCTTATAGTGGGTCCACAGGCAATACAGATCAAGAAATGCCCAAGGAACCCTTCCTGGGCATGTTTCCTTTTTTGGTTTTTGTTTGTTTTTTGTTTGTTTGTTTTTTGTTTTTTCATGTGCTGTCTTTGGACTCTGGTTCCCTCTCCAAGACCCCAAAGGAAGCCTCTGAGTCTGGAACCAGCTTTTTTTTTTTTTTTTTTTTTTAATATTTTTTTAGTTGTTGTTGGACCTTTATTTTATTTATTTATGTATGGTGCTGAGGATCGAACCCAGGGCCTCACACATGCTAGGCCAGTGCTCTACCACTGAGCCACAACCCCAGCCCTGGAACCAACTTTTGAGGACAGCAGACTATATACTCTATTTGAAAACATCTCTACAGATTTCTCTGAAAATCATCCAGAATGACCTAGACGGTTTTTCCTGGGTTTTATTTCTTTTTTTAAGAGCAGCTCTCTGAGCCATGTTCCTGACTCTTCACCAAACAAAATTCCTTTTTAATGTAGTGTTGTCCTGGGAAAGACAGGAACCAGCACCTGGAGACTGTGGTGTGCCTGTTTTCTTGACTGCATTGTAATGGAATTTGGGGTTTTAGGCATTGAAAACAAAGATGACAAGAAGGTCCAGGATCCCCACTGTCTGGGGTTTCCTGCTACTTGGTGGGCGACTGTGTCCTGCTCCAGCCAGGACTTGTATGGAGTCTGAGTTAAGAACAGAGGGCGCACCTACCACTACAGGTGGCAGATGGTGCCCTCCACGGACCTCATTATTACAGCTTCCGTCCCCATTCTGCCTCCTAGGGCTGACTTCCTTTTTGAAAAAACTGATATGTTTCATACTACATATTTTAAATTCCTAGATTACTGCAAGCCTTGCAATTTTTAAATTTCAAATAAGTTTTCCAAGTGTTAGCTTACATTGGAAAGCAATGTAAGAATTTAGAATGTAATCTTTTACATTCTACTATGTTTATAATAGTTTTCTCAAACAGCAGAGTTCACTGAGTAACACTGTCATGATGAATACAAATAGCAATTTGTATCTTAAATGCTCCCTGAGAAGCCACTGCCAGACAAGCCTATTAACTTTTGGGGTAGACTTCTCAGTCAGGGGTTATCAGAGAATGCTGTAAGTGTAGTATCTAAATTTCAACAAGGCTTTGATGAAGTCAGTCCTGATATTCTTGTAGACAAAACTCTATGGGCAGAATGGCACAGTTGGAGAGTTCCTCAGTGGGAATTGACTGGAGCAGGAGAGGTGGTTAATGAACCGATGAGAGCTTAGAGTGGGGTCAGCGGCAGGGGCAGGCAGGGAAGCAGCTCTCAGACTCGCCAAAGGTCTCTGTCCTCCACCTGGCCTGGTGAACATTATTAGTAATTATTTGATTTGATATTTATGGCATGCCCAAGACATTGACATTTACCCAGTTTCTGTTGGCTAATGACTGCATTCTACGAAGAACCGAGTCCTGGGAGTTCCCAGGACTCCTCCCCTGAGCCAGCCACTGCCGCACAGCCTGCCCATTTTATTCCTTCAGTGCTTTAAACCTCCCTTCTCCCTGTCCATTCTGTCTTGGGCCATTTTCTGCTGTTGTACAGAATACCAGAAAGTGGGCAAATTATAAACAGTTGACATTTATTCAGCTTCCAGGTCTAATGGCTGGGAGATCCAAGATCCTGGAGCTACGTCTGGCCAGTGTTTCTGTGTCATAGCATGCAGATGGACAAGTGAGCATGTACAAGACAGAGAGAGGGAAAGCAGGGTGAATTTGGAACTAGCCTACACCTCCAGCCGGCAGAGCCCTTGTGCCCAATCACTTCTTCAGAGTCCATCCCGCTTAATCCTCCTAGCATGGCAGTTGAATTTCAACATGCATTTTGGAGGGGACATGCAAACCCTCGCTACCTTCTTTCCTTTGGGCCCTCATCATTTCTCTACTGCACTACCCTTAACAGGAAGAACCCTGTGGTGACAAGGTTCACCTGGTCTTGTTTAAAGTGACCCTGCAGTGGCATTCTTGCCTGCAGGCTCCTTCAGTGGTTTAGGAGGAGGCGTGCATCCTCGCCTCCTGTTTCCTCTCTAGCCTCATCTCCTGCTCCTCCCCATCTTGCATTTTGTGTTCTGGGGCTATCAGGCGGCCTGGAGTTCCCATGTGGGAACTCCATTCTGGTTCTTTCTTTGAACCTTTGTTCAGGTGGTTCATCTGCCTTGGGTGGTTCCAACTCATTCTCACCTCTTTTCCCTTTTGAGACTCAGATTATCATTTATACCACCATATTGGAATTACCTGTTCATGCATTTCTCTTTCTCAGACTGGACTGTAAACCCCTTGAGGGCTGTGATCTTAATCTACTTAGCACCTAACACACAGGAAACAAGCAGTTGTTTTTTATCAGAACTGAAAATACAAAAATATCTCAACAACTAAAGGCAGACCATAAAACTTATCAGGGAGATGAAATTCAACAGGGATATACTTGGGTTTCAATCCAACAAAGAAAACAAGTCTCGACCTATGTATTAGAGTGCAAGGTGGGAGAAGGGTGACTCGGCATCTCAGTAGACCACAGACAAGAAGGAAGGCTGAGGTTCCAACTGGCTTCATGCTCCATACAAGTGTGCAGAACAAGGAAGTTAGTAGTCGGGCTGGACAGACCATGCAGGAGTCACAGTCTGTTCTGCGGGTCATACTTTAAGACAGGATGAGGCACATCCAAAGGAATGCAGCTGGAGTAGTGAGAAGAGGTGAGCCCCACTGCCCGGAGAAGAAGGAAGAGGAAGTCAGAGAGCGCGGTCATTGTAATCAGATGCTTACTGGGCTCTTTGGGAACCTCAGAATGCAGAGTTAGGCCAGCGAGTGGAAATACCAAAAAGAACTTTGTGTCAGGTAGATCTGACGATGGATCAAGCTGTCTGTGAGCTCCAAAACCCCAGTAAGAAGATTGGGAAGAGGTGCTGAAGAGGGGCTCTGAGAAAAAGTGTGGACTTTTCTCCTGGTGAGCTTTGAGGCTCAGTAATTCAGGAGGTCACTATGTTTACATTTATTGACTGTCAGGAAGAGGTTCAGAAGCACATTTTCGGATAGTAATGCCTTTGTCCCTCTGGGGAGGATAATTGGGAATTACCTAAATAGAAGTCACTTCAGGGCCCAGAGTTCAAACCCTTGGGGACTAGCTACCTACTACATTGTATCTGTGAAATCTACTTAGGAAAGACATTCTGTGGTTCTGTCCCTCCCAGTGTGTTCAGACCCTTCTATTCTCCCATGTCCTTTTTGTGGAAAGTTGAATAAAATGATTACCTCTTGCCCTTTCCTTTTTTTTTTCTTTTTCTTTTTCTTTTTAGTTCTGGAGAATCTTGGCTTCTGGGAGGAAGTCAGAGGGATCGTCTCTGGATCAGAGCTGGTTACAGGATTCCCTTGCACATTCAAGGTGCCAGGCCTGCCACAGTACCTCCAGAGCCTCACCAAATTAGCCCTCAGTGCAATGTGGGCGGTGCTGGACAAGGCTAGAGAGCGGACGGTGTATGTTCCCGTCACCCTCTCACAGCTGCTAGAGTCTTCCTTTCCTGAAGTTCGCTTGCTGACCCTGGAATCCCTGTTGGAAAAATTCTCATCAGTAGCCTCTGGACCCAGAGAGAAGGAACTGCCGTCCTTGCTGTGCCATATGGAAGAGAAGTTCCTACTGTTGGCAATGAATGAGAACCACCCAGAATGCTTCTGTAAGGTGAAGTCTCTGATGGATTGACGGTCCCCTTTCACTCCCCACATTCAGGAAGACAAGATGGGTTTGGACTTTTCGTTCGGTAACGCATAGAAGGGCACTAAGAAAAGTTGTTGATGGTGGTGGTGTTGATAGCATAGATCAACTGAAAACAGCAAGCCCCTCTGGGATGCTTAGGAAACAGATCGTAGAAAATTAGCTATATCTATATCTACATTAGCTGTATCTATGAATGCATCAGAGGTTATCCTTGCTGACATGCCAGTTTGGAGGCAGATGGCCACCTGGAAAACATAATCAAAAGTGAAGGGCAGTAGTCTAGTCGGGCACGGTGGCGCACGCCTGTAATCCAAGCGACTTGGGAGGCTGAGTCAGGAGGATCGCGAGTTCAAAGCCAGCCTCAACAACTTAGCGAGGCCCTAAGCAACTCAGTGAGACCCTGTCTCTAAATAAAATACAAAATAGGGCTGGGGATGTGGCTCAGTGCCCTGAGTTCAATCCCTGGTTCAAAAAAAAAAAGAAAAGGGGCAGTAGCCTGGGAATCTGGGCATCTAGCACAGATCATGGGTCCCTAGGTGCTTCACACCACCTCAGTCTCTCAGAGATACTACAGGGAAATAAAAAGTCAGTGAAAGCCTTTTGAAAGCTAGACTCCCTTGTCAGTACAGGCAATTATTATTTAGCAGCTGGAGTATCACCTGAGGATGTCTCTCTCTTCCTCTCCTGTCTTTTCTCCCCCTTGGATTTGGCTTACACAGATACTGAAGATTCTCCACTGCATGGACCCCAGTGAGTGGCTTCCCCAGACAGAGCGCTGTGTTCATCTAACCCCAAAGGAGTTCTTGACCTGGACAATGGATATTGCTTCCAAGGAGAGGTTTGCCCCCAGCGCCCCCTGTACAAGTAGATAGGGCGTAAGATCCCGTCAGTCATACAGTGAACCTGTTCACAGTGCTGGCCTAAGGACTCATGTCCTGTATTTCTTTCTAAATTTCAGGCAACAGATGATATCAGAGTTTTACATTAAAAACCAAAAAGTAGTTGGTTCCAGAGTCATTTGTATGGCCAGAGGGGAGATGTCCAATGTTCACATCACATGGATCACACATTATCTGCAGAAACCATCTGTGTATAAAATACATTTGATCTGAATTTGTGTGTGTGTGTTTTCTTACTCTTTCCAGATCCGAAGTGCAGAGTGTGGCTCTGAGGCTTGCCTCCAGAGTGATTGCCTACCACTTGCAGACACGTGAGGAGGTAAGGCTGACTCTGTGCCTGTCCTGGGGCCTGGGTTTTGTGCTCTTCATTACCCGGAGGGTGGCGGTAAGAGTCAGCTGTCCTAGCAGGCAGAATCACTGTGACCTGGGTGTGGGTCCTCTACAGAAAGAATGTTCCTGTTGATTATTCACTCAGGGAATAACTAGTGAAGACTTCTTAGTGCCCACTTTTCTTTTCTCTTATTTGGGGCACTTGTTATTAGAGTCCAGGAGTATAACACAGCCTCCCCAACACACACGTCCCTCATTTTCCCCCCATTTTTGTATCTAGGCCATTTAAAGAAGAATAAGCAAGTCAATTCCAAGAATATTTAGAATTGCAGTCTAGTGAACTAAGATTGAAAATAAATTACTAAGTCTTAAATACTCCTCCAGAACATGACCTAGCAGGCTCTGGACAGAGGCCCAAGTGTGTCCCACCTGTTTCACGTATGCTTTGGGAGTGAAGTTAGAAATAAACTAAGCAAAACAACTTCCTAGGAAGATGCTTTAAGATAAACATATACATACTTAAGTGCACACAGGAAAGATAACCACCATCACAGAATGATGAGTGCACAGGGGCCAAAACTGCAGTAAAATCACACATTTGAAGATCTTACTTATAGCTGAGTGCAGTGGTTCATACCACCCAGCCCAGCTTCTCAGGAGGCTGAGGCAGGAGGATGGCTTGAGGCCAGGAATTCAAGGTCAGCCTGGGCAACATAGTGAGACCCTGTCTCAAAGAAGAAAGGAGATAAAAAGATCCACATTTCCACACTGTGATAGGAGTGGCATAATACGGTTCTGAGTCTTTACAATAAACTCTTACTGAGATAGGTGCTGAAGCTGAAAGGTTGACAGAGACCAGAGGTGCCGTCTAATGGGATAGAGGGCAGGAGTCGTCCCGTCACATGTAGGGCTGTGAGAACCAGAAGAAGGGAGAGTCTGGGAGCTGAGGCAGACTTCACAGAAGGAGGCTGTTACATTCAGAGAGCCTGAGGCTGGGCAGAGATGACCAGAGCATGAGAATTAGTGAGCAGGAGAAGAGTTTCCTCGGACCTGTCATTCAGAGGCTGGCCAGGGGGCCACACCAAGAAGTTCACCAGGAGATACAAAAATTCAACAAAAGTGTCAAGAGGTATAGGGTGAGTGTAGGAAAAGAGATGATTTGCTAAAGAAATTAGGGCCCAAGCCAGGCACGGTGGTGCATGCCTGTAATCCCAGCAACTCGGGAGGCTGAGGTAGGAGGATCACGAGTTCAAAGCCAGCCTCAGCAACTTAGTGAGGCCCTAAGCAACTCAGTGAGACCCTGTCTCTAAATAAAATACAAAGTAGGGCTGGGGATGTGGCTCAGTGGCCAAGTGTCCCTGGGTTCAATCCCAGGTTCCAAAAAAAAAAAAAGAAAAAAGAAATTAGGACCCAAAATAAGAAAACATCAGATTCTAAGAAAGAAGTCACAAGACAGCATAACAAGTCTGTTGGAGACATCGTTCTCATCTAATGCTACTTTAACCAGTTGTTTTGTACATCTTAAGGACACTGGCTGGTACTGGAGTGAAGTGTTTTTTAATGAAGATTGGGGCAGTTTTGTAGGGAGAGAAAAATTGTCAGAACTATAGAGAAATATGTGAAAAAATTCCTGGGAAAACCTCGGTTTCTCTGTGTACTGGGAGTTGGTGCACACCTCCTCAGGGTCCAAGGTGCTCATCAGTTTAGTTCCACAGTTCCCACAGGTGGTCAGAGGAATCAGCAGGTGCATTGTGAACTTTTAAAGAGGTTCAGCTGCTAGAGGCAGTATCTTAGCCTGCTGTCTTCTGCTACTGTAACAGAATGCCTGAGACTGGTTATTTATTTTTACTGGTTGTTTGTTTGTTTGTTTATTTAAAAGAGGACTGGGGATATTGCTCAATGTCGAACACTTGCCTAGCATGTGTGAGACCCTGGATTCAATCCCCAGCACCAAAAGGAAAAAAGAAAAATAAATTTATTTCTGATAGTTCTGGAGGCTAGAAAGTCCAAGAATGCGGCACTGGCATCTGGTGAGGGCCTTCATGCTGCCTCGTAACATGGCAGAGGGCATGTGACAAGGAGTGTGTATTTGGGTGTGTGTGTAAATGAGAGAATGAGAACACACACAAGAAACGCACTTTTGTAAAGGAGCCACTCCTGTGACAGCTAACCCACTAACCTAACTCATGAGGACTCCACCCTCATGACCTCATCATGTCTCAAAGGTCTCATCTCTCATAAAATACTGTCACCACAGCAGTTAAATTTCAACATGACTTTTAGAGGAAGCATTCAAACCATAGCAAGAAGTATATCTAGAACAACAATTCCCTTTCTAGAAAAAGTGAAAAAACAAAGCATAAAAGATGGTAATGATCCAAATGTCCATAAACTCAGAATGGAATATTACTTGGCCATAAAAAGTATTGGAGTGCTGACCAATCCCACAGCATGGAGTGAACCTTGGAACATTAAGCTGAGTGAAAGAAGAGTGTCACAGAAGACCACATATTGAATGACCCCATTTGCATGAAATCTCTAGAAAAGGCTTATTCAGAGATAGAAGGTAGTCTAGTAGTTCTTTAGGGCTGAGGAATGGAGGATAGAGGAGTGATAGCTAAAGGGCACAGGGTTTCTCTTTGTGGTGATGAAGATGCTCTAAAATTGAGTATATAGAAACATTTACTGCTTAAACATTACACAATGTGTATATGTATTGAAACATCACATGGTACCCCATAAACATGTACAATTTTTTTTTTTTTTTTGGAACCAGGGATTGAACTCAGGGACACTTGGTCACCGAGCCATATCCCCAGCCCTATTTTGTATTTTATTTTAGAGACAGGGTCTCACTGAGTTGCTTATGGCCTCGCTAAGTTGCTGAGGCTGGCTTTGAACTCGTGATCCTCCTGACTCAGCCTCCCAAGTCGCTTGGATTACAGGCGTGCGCCACCACGCCCGGCTAACATGTACAATTTTTAAGTATCAGTTAAAAATTTTTTGAATTATTTAAAAAAGCAAGATACAGCTTTGAATGGGTGTACACAACTATAATCCCAGCTCTTTGGGATGCTGAGGCAGGAAGATTGCAAGTTCAAGTCCAACCTGGACAATGCAGCAAGACCCTGTATAATACTAAAACTAAAAAGGGGTAGGGATATAGCTCAGTGGCAGAGCTCTTGCCTAGCATGCAGGAAACCCTGGGGTTAATCCCCAGTACAAAAAAAAAAAGCCCAAGGTACCAAAAACATATAGTAATAAAATGGAATGTGGTGGCTACTCATACTTCTGAATATACCAAAATTCATTGAATTGGTCACTTTAAATGAGTGGATTGTGTATGGTATATGATTATATCTCAATAAAGCTGTTACTATTAAAAGCAATGGGTCTATGTTTAACAGAGTATCAGGATAGTGCTTTCAAATGTTATAACAGAAATTCATAAACACTGTGGCTTAACCCAGGTAGAAGCAGATGTGACTGCTTGACAGTGTTAGGCCCCAAGCTTTCTACCTTGAGGTTCTCCTGTCCTCCATGTAGCTTCCATCTTATGGTTCCAGATGGTTCCTCCAGCTCCCACTATCTTGTCCTATTTAACTAGCAGGAGAGGGAAACCCAGAAAGCAAAGACCATGGGCATTTCCTAAAGCCCTGCCCAGATTCCACTTCCAGTGACATCCCATGAGTTAGAACGTAGTCACATGTTGCTTTACACGTGAAGGAGGCTGGGAAATGCAGTGTTCAGCTGGGTGGCCACAGGCCCAGACAAAAATCTGGGGTTCTGTTCCTAAAGACAGGAAGAATATCTGGTTATTGGGGACAAAAAGCTGTTATTTGCTGCCACAGCCTTCCCCACAAGTCTGGTCTTCAGCTGTTCAAACACCAGTGTTTCACCAATGTCAGAAAAGACTCGAGGAACTTGCTGTCTCCTTAGAGTGACTCCAAGACGCGTCAGGTGTGCTTTCTTGGGTTTGTCTGTCTGCCTGGTTGGTATAGAAAACAGCCAAGAACCTTGTTCCCCCTGAGGTAGGAGGGGATGTGTAGAGCTGTTTGAGGGACCTCTCCCCTCCTCCCGCATTGGCCCAGTTTCCCTCAGGAGTGCTGATAGGTTCCTTTTGTGCTTTCAGAACAGGGACTCCATGGCCCCCGAGCTGAAGCAGTGGGTCCAACTGGTCATCCTGTCCTGTGGAGACCGCCTCCCGACAGCGTCGAGGCTGGCCGCTGCCGAGGTCCTCACCAGCACTGCGCCACTCTTCCTCACCAACCGCCATCCCATCCTTGGTAAGGGTGCGGGGGGCGGGGGGCGCCTGTTGTGTGCATCGGTGGGTTCTCCAGGCTGAAAGAAGGGAAGGTGACAGTGGCAGTGTGCTCCAGGCCCTAACGTCTTCCAGTGTGTCCCTCCCTGTTTGTTCCCTAGTCAGTTTTCACCTCCAGCCTCTTAGGCCTCTTTTCTTTCATTCTTATCCTCCGAGCCACTCTCTGCAGAGATTCCAGAGAGCTCTGTGGTCTGTGTGAAATGTAAATCTGGTCATTTCTGTCCACTGCTGGCAGCCCTCCATGGGTTCTCACTGCCCTCAGGAGAAAGTCTTCCACATGACTCACGGGTCCTTCCTGAGCTGCCCCTGGCCCAGCCTCCTGCCTCGTCACCCACCACTCCCCACACAGGCCCTAGGCGTCAGCAGTTCTCCCTCAACAAACCACTGCTTCACTGGCTTTTATTTGTCTTCCGAGACTAGTCCCAACCGTCCCCTCTTCCAGGAAGCCTGTTCCATGATTAGGTGAGACACAGCTGAGTGTGCAGCTGAGGCCGTGAGGAAGAAGAGGACAGGCTCCAAAGACTGCTAGGAGGCAGAGTCCCCAGGGCTTGATGTTGAGGTTAGGGAGGGTTCAAGGGTGGCTCCAGGCTTCCAGCTGAAGTCACTAGACCGTCTGCTGGTTTCTTCCACTGCACTTATTTGAGTGTCCTTGGGACATGGAATAGGAGATATTTTGAAATCTAATGGATGTATAGGTCCTAGCTGGTGTTTAGCCATGTTCTCACCCCCTGCCCCATGTCGCTTTCCTCCCTGCTGCCCGCTGTGCCTCAAGAGCAATAATTAAGAAAGCATATCATGTGAATGAGGTTGAAGCAAACCAAACTCGAAGAAATCGTCAGGAATTGAAAAGCATAAGGGGTTTTTTGTTTTGTTTTAATTTTTTAATTGTGTTGTTTTGGTTTTAAACATAGGGTTTAATCAAAGGAAAGCCATGCTTCAGTCCCCACCCCTTCCCCTCCTGCTGTGTTTAATCCTGTGTTACCATGCTCTGATGTGCTTCCCATCTTTTAGTGGAATTCTGTTTTTGTTTACTGCTTCTATGCTCAGCCCTCAAGAATAAGACATGATCCCTGCTCCAAGGAGCGTTCAGTATAGTGGCAGAGAAAGATTTCCAGAATAAAGGAAATAACTGGTTTTTAGATGGTAAAATTCAAATTTTTAATGTTATAGGAATTCAGACCAATGAAGTGTCTCACATCCCTGGATCTCCCTAGGAAACAAAATTTTCTTTAATATTCTTTCCCTTCTTCTTAGTGACATCTGGGCACTTTTCTTACATCCAAAGAACCTTCAGTGATTGTGATTTAATCATTAGACCCAGAGGAATAAGAGCAAAGAATTTTAAACTTGAGTGGGCAGGGGTGAGGGTAGAGGGCATGCACCTGCAGTCCCAGCTGCTTAGGAGGCTGAGGTGACATGCTCAGGAGATTGAGGCCAGCCTGGGCAACACAGCCAGACCCCAACTTTTAACAAAATGGGGCATGGATATCCCAGTTTTCAAATAAGATTAATACCTTTTTGCAGTACATTTTCTGGGTAACTGGCTACTCTAACCCTGGTTCACAGCAGCCAAATATGTGTAGAATATATTGGAATTCCTGTATGGAATTGAGTCCTGGGAAGAACCATTGATTCATAATGGATTGCTGATGCTGACTATACATTCTAGAAATGAGGAAGGAGACGGGTGGTGGCTGATGGCCTCCAAGAACATGAAAAACAGGCACTGATTAGAAAGACAAGGGACATGGAAGTGTATGAGGACAGGCTGAAATGGATTAAAGGAAGGATTTTAGCTATATAAATGGCCGTGTTAGAGAGGAAAATGTTAAGAAAGTAGGAATCTTTGAGAACAGAGGATGGATTCTGAGACTGAGTAAAGGGCTGGTGGGGCCACTCAGTGGGAAAGCGCTTGCCTAGTGTGCTCAAGCCCTGGAGTCAACCTCATACCACCAAAAAAAAAAAGAAGAAACAGCAGCAGCAGCAGCAGCAGCTACTCAACTCTGAAAGACTGAGTAAAATTTAAAGCCAGAACGGAAATAGAAAGAGAACAAAACCCCAATGGAGCCGTTGGTGTTCTTGGTTTGACTAAAGCACCAGCAACTCTGATAGCAGGTTCTCTGTGGACAGATGAGGGAGAAAGTAGACGAAGGGAAGTTCTTGAAACAGAATGGCTTTCCTGTTGAAGGAAGAAGCGTGCTGGGCAGTCTGCCGTGGCTCTCCACTGAGGCCCTCCACACACCTCTGCCTGCAAGATAGGTGCCCTGTCTGCGAGACCTGTCCACCTCTCCTTCCCTTGTGAAGTCTGTGCCAAGTCCAGTAGTCCTTTGTGATCTTTCCCTATTGTAAGTTTCTGCCACCTGTTTTCTCCCTGCCTACTCATGGCCTGTGTCCTGGACTTCACGTTCCATTCTGTTGCTCAGGGGCAGGTCCATCCACAGCAGCACCTCGCACAGGCTGACTAGCAGAGTCAGTGCCCTGAGGAATGGAAGCAGCTAGTGGACCCCCCGTACAAGTGACATAGGCTGGTGCATTTTTCACGGGTCCTTCCCCCTTTTTCATTCTTTCCCCAAAAACTTTATTTTTTTTTTTTTTTTTTTTTTTGGTACTAGGAGTGGATCCAAGGGTACTCTACCACTGAACCACACCCCCAGAACCTTTTTATTTCTTATTTTGCGACAGAGTCTCACTAAGGCATTTTAGGGCCTTACTAAATTACAGGGCCTGCCTCAAACTCATGATCCTCCTGCCTCAGCCTCCTGAGTCACTGGGATTATAGGCATGCACCACCGTGCCTGCCCAAAGCATAATCTTGATTGACACTTGGTGGTCAGAATTGATGCATATCAACACTGGGCTGGTTTCTTCAAAGCACTTTTCACGCGTCTAGTTCCATTCTTGAGGATCATGACACTGGGAAGAGCTGGGCCACAGACTTTGTCAGCTGGGCAACACCTTCCCGGAGACTTACAGGTGGTTAGTTGCCACCAGAAAGCCTGCCCCTGCCCCTGCCCCCACCAGTAGACATTTCCAGCCCTCTCTGTTAGGACCCTTTGTATCCCAGTGTTGGTCCTACCTTGCCATTCCCCCGAAAAAAAGAATGGCTGCCGCTCATTCAGCGTACGCTTCTCCACCATGGAGTTAAGCTGTGTTTGTACCCACTTGCCAACTGCATTCGAGGTAACTTGAATTCCCTCTGGTCTCCTTAGAGTTGCAGGACACACTTGCTCTCTGGAGGTGTGTCCTAACCCTCCTGCAGAGTGAAGAGCAAGCTGTCAGAGATGCAGCCACGGAAACCGTGACAACAGCTGTGTCACAAGAAAACACCTGCCAGTCAACAGGTATCTCATTCTTACCCTTTTGCATTGCTTATGGCTCTAGGAAAGGGTTTTCTGTAAAGAGCCAGAAAGTGGGTATTTTAGGTTTTGTTAGCCATTCAGTCTCAATCTCAATTCTGCCATTTTATGTATGGGAAAATAGCCATAAATAATAGGCAAACAAATGAGTCCAACTGTGTTCCAATAAAACTTTATTTACAAAAACAGATAGCTTCCCAGACTTGATCTGCTAGTTATGGTTTGCTGACCCCTGCTTAGAACATCCTAGAGAAAAAATTGTATCCTAAATTAGAAATTTAATGAACAGTGTTTGGTCTTTTGTTAATTATATTGTCATCTGTTTTAAATAAAGCCAGGTCTTGATTGTGTGCATGGTTACATAACCCAGGAATCACAGATCCCTCCTTTTGTTCCTACGTGAGTTTTTACATGTGACAGACACGTGGAAGTTAAGTTGCTCCTCTTTGTGTCTTGGCTCCCAATTTGGTAACAGCACTAACTCCAGAGGCAGGGGAGGGGAATAGGAAGAAGAGTGGCCTAGATGGGTAGTTTGGGGCTCATATCCACAATACAATTGTTAAAGCCTGGGTCTTGGGGTTGTCTGTATACTGTAGAAGCAGAAGGGTACTCTACCCAGGGGTAGAAGGGACAGGAAGTAGATGGAGTAAAGGCAGTGTCACACATCTGGAAGTGGCTTTCTAGGAAAGTGGCTGCTTTGGTGGATTTGGATTCCCTGTCTCTAGGGCTGGATGTCCAGAAAGGTTGCTGGGTCATTCAACCAGTGAGAAGCAGGAATATCATTCTGTGGCAAAGGGTCACAAACTGAGCAAATAAGTTCCCCTAATGGACAGCTGAATGGGAGAGGAAGAAGCCATTTATGTCTGGAACTGATTCAGGGCCCTGCATCTTTATGGGCAAGGGCTGCTCACTGACGCAGTACACAAGGCTGTGCTCCCTAGAGTCTTCCTGGGATGTAGGAACTTTTGGGTGTCTGAGTCCTTAGTCCGAATGGCCTGGGTGCATTTCTCTTCATACAGAGAAAGTTTTTGCATTCTCTCTCAGTGACAATACTTCAGGGCAGGTTTAGCAGGACTGGCTTTGCTGCTTGCTTAGGAAAGCATTCAGATGGTGCTTCCAGTAATGTAAAGCCATGTTCTTTCAACCCAGCCCCTAACTAGACCTCTTTGATATCCAAAATTCTGCTAATCCCCATTTATTCCTCTTTCCAACTGCAGTCTTTGATTGGATACTCAGAACACTCCATGAATACTCAGTAAATTGTTAAAGGAACATAATACTCATTCGCTTTCCCTCAGATCCTCTCCGCTGAAGATGGAAAAGTGAATTTCATAGTGAAGTCATAGTGGACTTTTTCTCTTCTGCAGTATTTTCCCTACTACTCTCATTTCTTTCCGAGTTTTTTTCAATTCATCTATAACGAAAATATATTTCCATGTCCTTCCTTAATACAGCTTGATTTTCTTAAGCATAGAATCTTTCTGCTTTAGAAAGAAAGGTAGCTAAGGACTGAGAATCACCCCTGATTTTTGACTTTAGATGGTTTAGCCAGCTGATTTGCCAGAACAATATTGTCATGTTTTAGCATCTCAAGGGTATGAAGCAACCGATAGTAACTTCCCCAATCCTTCAACATGCCAGAAAATTTTGTAGAATGCACGGCTGATGGTTTCTCTTTGATGTTCCAAGTAAGTTATCCCTGTTAGATCTTTTATATATATATATATATTTTTAGTTGCAGATAGGCACAATACCTTTATTTTATTTATCTTTATGTGGTGCTGAGGATTGAACCCAGTGCCTCACACGTGCTAGGCAAGCGCTCTGCCACTGAGCTACAGCCACAGCCCCCTGTTAGATCTTGAATACCATAAAAATACCTTTTTTTTTTTTTTGGCAGTGCTGGGGATTGAACCCAGGGCCTTGTGTTTGTGAGGCAAGCACTCAACAAACTGAGCTATTACCCAGCCCCTATTGTTTATTTTGTCCCACAAATCAATGGTTTAATAAAAGTGATGGTAAAATAATAGGATTAAATTATGTTAATATTTAATGTCTTCTTTGAGAAATCAAAATTGCAATGAAAAAATTAAATTAATTCTCACTTTTCCTCCAAAGAAAGAAACCAGGAGCCCTCCATGTCACCTATGCAGTAAATGGGGGCTGGATGCAGATAGAAAGAGCTTTGCTCTTAAAGTGTACTGATGGCCTGCCTAGGGACCAGGAGGAGGTGTGGGGTGCATGCTCACTGTGGGGTCTAGAAAGGGTCTGGAGAGTGGAGCTGTCTAAAGAAAGGAATAAATGGGACACAGATGAGAGCAAAACCCTCAACACAAAGGGAAAGCTGCAGCCAAACCTGGAGTTGGCCAGGGGAGGGGGGGACTTGGGAGCTGATGGAGCAGCAGCCAGTGGATGTGTGTGGTCAGAGCCCAGGCTGGAGCCAGGCAAAGGAGAGGAGCAGGAGGTAAAGCTGGGAAGGCAGGAACAGCTGAGTGCCAAGCTGTAACTCATCTGAAGGCAGCAGGCTGCAGGGGGTTTTAAACAGGAGAGTAACATTACCAGGCATGTGTTGAAGGAGCTTTCTCTGGGAACCAGGTGTAAGATGGATCATGGCTGGCAGTGAGTGAAGGGAATCACAGGGCAGGGAGACCAATCGAACTGGTAATGGCAATCATCATGAGCTGCCATCAGTGGTGATGGGTAGAAAGGGGACGATGGATTTGCAAGAGGATGTGGGGAAATTCAGCACGATTCTAGGGCTGCTACTTGTGGGAGTTGGGAGAGGAGGAAATCATGAGATGAATTCAAGGCTTCAAACCTGGGAGAGTACTTCAAAACCCAGGGGAGTACTTGGCTGTGCCTCTGACACTGATGTTGAGCTGTGGCATTCCAGGAAGTGAAACTGCGGGGAACTGGGAAAGGCACTCAGAGGCTACAAGGCATTGTGATCTGGGACAAAGTATTCTTAGGCCTTGGAGAGATCACAGTGGAAACTGAGAGGGCAAAGGGGGACCTTTATCTGTGGTGGGAACAGAATGAAGTGTGCAAGCTCTGCCCTGCCCTCTCCAGAGCACAGCCCAGCTATCCAGGAGCCCCGCTGCTCCTTAACAGAGCTAGTCATTAGTCTCAGTGGGCACTGACTGCAGCCTGTAGAAGAGGCCAGCACTGACTCCATGGCACCACCTAGCACGTGGGTTTGCACCCAATGGCTCTAGGTATAGATTTGTAGTATGAATTGGTTAATGATTCTAGAAGACCTAAAGAAAATGACTCAGTGCTCAGATAGCCCTCCTGCAGATGGATGTGCTGTTCATCGTTCTTCCTGCTGGGTTCTCTTGCTGTTGTGCCCATGCTTCACCCTACCTGACCACCTGGAAGCATGAAACCTGCAGCCTACAAATCACTCTGTCACACCTGAGGCTCCCTTAGCCTTGGCAATCATGAACTTGAGGGAGACCCTGCAGCAGGCCCTCCCACCCTGCCTCCTCCCTCTGTTTCAGTCACAGAGGCAACAAAGAGGGAATGGAAGACATGACCTTTCTAAGACTTAAGATCGGGGGAATGAAATTTGCAGCTAGAAGAGTGTGTATGGCAGGGCTCCACCTTTCTCCTGTCCCTGCCCTGACTTCGAGTATTGAAATGAATAGGAATGGACTCTTATTTCAAGGGCGGTGGACACTCAGGCTGTCCTCTCCACCCACAGTTCACACGCACCTGTTTTTTTGTGTGTGTGTGTGTGGAACCGGGGATTGATCTCAGGGGCACTTGGCCACTGAGCCACATCCCCAGCCCTATTTTGTATTTTATTTAGAGACAGGGTCTCACTGAGTTGCTTAGGGCCTCGCTAAAATGCTGAGGCTGAGTTTGAACTCCCTATCCTCCTGCTTCAGCCTCCTGAGTCACTGGGATTACAGGTGTGCACCCCCACTCCCAGCACACGCACCTGTTTTTGTGCCATATTGTGCTTAAAGTCAGAGTACATTTGAACAAGGGCTTCCATGTGGGGAACAAACAACCTGGACAATATTTAAGTTTAAAGCTTTGTGTGCTTCTCTCTTAAGAGACATTCTGGGTGGGCACAGGGGTCTCTGAAAGCTGGAGAGGCATGGGTGATGGGACAGGGAGGGGCTGGCCTGCTAAACCGCTCCCTCCCACCTGGCTCTCCTTTTCATCCCCTCTCAACCGTAGGCAGGGTTTGCCACCTGATCCACATGGCTTCCTCCATGCCCGTTCCCATTTGTGATTTGGAAAATAGCTGCTGTGGACCAGCAGTTGAAGCAGGTTAAAAAAGAGAGGCCATTTCAAAAGAAATTCTGAAGGGCTGCAGACTTCATACCCAGTGTCAGTGCTCAGGTTCAAGAGGGTCGACTTCACAGAAGAAACTTTCTAATGAAAAAAGTACAAAAGACTTTTGAGAAAGAGAGGGAAAGAGGGGACAGAAACATAAGCACATAACAAATGTGGCATTTTTTCCTTGGAGTACTAGCTTCAAGTAGTTGTGATCCCACCCTTCTCAGGCCCTTAGCATATAAAAAGTCATTCTCAACTTCTGCTCTCCCTCCTGCCCCAGAGGAATGATCAGTGGTGATACATTACATCCCCCTCCCCTCCTCCTTGATGCCACCGCCCTCCAGGATCTCTCCTTCCTCTGAGCCACCATGGCATCTGGTCATCACGTCATCTCAAATAGCCCTTGCTTTCCTACTCTCTTGTCATTTTCTCTTTCATTGCTGTAATTGTATCTCTCCAACCAGCTCATGAGCTTACAAATTAGAGACTGTCTTCTATTCGGTATACAGTGGGTGCTCAATTTGTGTTGATGACTTCCTCTTTCACCCCAGCCAGTCGCTAGTTCCCTAATGCTACCGAGAGTGCCCTTTGAAACAAGAAATCTCTGAAAAAAGCAGACAAATGCTCCCTACTAAAACTACTTCAGAGGCTCCACAGCATTGATTTGTGCACACTGAAGTAGCAATCTTTCCGGCTCACTCACTGTCTGGGTCTTGTCAGCTCACTTTGCAGGCCTGGAGCTTGCCTTCCTCGTCTTACCTCTCAGGTTTACATCTCAGACTGCAGGGCCAGGAAGCCAGCCTGGAGCTGTTGGGGCCATGGATTTGGGTTAACCAGGAGACACTGAAGGAGACTCCAGGCTTGGCATGATGATGCATAGAGGCTCAGGAGCAATGATGAAACCTAGCAGAGAGGTGGAACTGGAGTGAAACCTGAGCAAGAGACAGATAGTATGAGACTCTGAAGTTGGAGAATGGGGCAGAAAGCAGGTGGCATCAAAAGGCTGAGTCCTTTTCTGTAGGCCATAGCAAGTGAAGTAGGAAAAAACTTGCTCAGTTCCCTCAGATGTGTTTCTCCCACCCACACTCCATGCACGCATGCGCATGCACACACACACATGTGCAACATTGTCACCCACATAGCTGTGATCCAGTATTAGATGATGAGCACGTCTCACATGCTCCAACCCTTGAGCAATCGGGGAGGAGGCTTAGAAGGAGAGATAGGGAATCCTGGGTCACTGTGACATTTCACAGTGGCCCCACCATGAGACAGCTCAATCAGCAAAGCCTCCAGGCTGTGAGGATTTGTGCTGAGTCACGGATGGTTCCACCCTGGAACCTCTAAGGCTGCCCACTAGCAGGAGGCCCTTATTTTGTTTGGTTCCTGCCAATTCACAGTGTCTGGCCCCAGAGGGGTCTCCAAGCATCACCTCCCTCTCCCCTCTGCCTTTCCGTCACTTTCTTCCTAATCTACTTAGATACACTGTCTCCAAAATGGCCCTTCTGTTCTGTAGTACCAGAGCCTGGCCCCAGACTCAATTCTATGTGTGTACTAGGTACCTTTCTCTAAAGAAGAGGGATCCGGAAAAGTTAAGAACCATTCCACTAGAATGTGTTCTGTCTCCCAATCAGATCTAACTTTCTCTTTATTCTGATAATTTAAACTTGTTTACCTCCATAAATTCTTTGTGTCCATTTTTAAATTCCAAATTGTTTCCTGACTTCTTTCCCTCCTACCTAGATGGCCCATGAATTTCTTTTTCTTGCTATGTATAAAGCAAGGAGTGATCAGATCAGCATATTCATTCACCTATTCAGTCACCAAATACTTAACATAGCACCTGTGTACAGGTGTCTAGGCCACCATATCTGCCCTGGACTTGCGCAGACACCTCCAGCCTGCTCTGCTGCTCCTGGAACTAATGATCCAAGGACTGTTCTGGAGGGTAAATCAGATGGAGCTGCTCTCCTGCTCACATGCTCCCTTGGCTTCCCGTCTGACTGAGGAAAGCCCAGCTCCCAGAGTAACACACCAAGCCCTGCCCCATCTAGACCCTGCTCCCCTGTCTCTCTCTCCCTGCTCTAGCTCCTCCAGCCTTCTGGGGGTTCCCCATCTCACCAAGCTCATTCCAGCCTCAGTGCCTCTGCCTTAGCTTCTCCCTCTGCTTAGAATATTCTTCCTCATCTCATGTTGCAGACTCCTTCATCCCATTCCTATCTCAGCTTCAGAATCATCTCCACAGAGGGCTCACATTGACCACCCAGACTATATAACCACCCAATCACCCTGCTGGTTTAATTCTTTGCATAGTTTTTAGTTGTTATTTGTTATTTGACATCTGCCACTAAAGATTCCAAGAAAGTAGGATTTTTGTCCATTTTGTTCACTGCTCTATTCTCAGATCCTGGCTTATAATAGATGGCTCAGTAAAAATCACTTGTTGGGTGATCAGTTGAATGAAGAATGGAAGAATGTATCAATGAAGGTAGTTGAACACAATAAGGAGATTAGTGTTTTTTGAACCGACTTGTGGCCCAATGAAGATGGAGCTGTTTGGAGTTTGAGTTGTTATGAAGTTGCCCTGCGGTGGTAGATCCTGGTTATAGCAGGTTACTACCAGCTAGCGACCTTAGGCCCCACCTCTTCCCTGGAACATTAATTCAACAAGCACCTGATTGAACACCTACTGAGACTGGGGGCTCCTGCCTGAAGTCTCTTCACCTCTCTGAGCAGGCCAGTGATAGGGCAGGGGTCAGGCATATCCTCTCCACACCCTGGGTGCTTCTGGCTTGCTTGACCTCCTGTAATCCCTCAGCACTCTATGAGACCCTCTAAGACTTTCTCCATTTTAAAGATGGAGTTGAAGTAATGGGCCCAAAGTCCTGTGGAAGATCAGTGTCGGAGCCTGAGTTGGAGCTCAGGTCCCTGTGGTGACAGGCACCTTGCTCTTCTAAGACAGAGAGAAGAGTGCAAACTAACCTTCAGGGTGGCACAAGGAGCCAGTGGCAACGCTGGAGGTTTGTTTTCTTCCTTCCTCCTTCCTTCTTTCCTTCCTTTCCTACTGGGGATTGAACCCAGGGGCACTTAATCACTGAGCCACATCCTCAGCCCTTTTTCTTTTTTAGGGCCTCACTAAGTTGCTGAGGCTGACTTTGAACCTGTGATCCTCTGCTTCAGCCTCCCTAGTCACTGGGATTACAGGTATACACTACTGTACCTGACTACCCCAGAGATTTTCTAAAACCACTATTGGGTTTGAAGGCAGATTCCTGAGCCATGACCCAGGAAAGTAGAGTGGGGACCCAACTGAGACAACAGGAAACAGTTGTCAGGAGGCAGCTCAGCAAGAGCAAGCACGTGCTTCTACATGAGGGCTGCTGTGTCCCTGTCTAGGTCCTGTCCTAGAGTTAAAGGACCATATAAGCCTCCAAGAAACAGAATCTCTGATCTATAAGCATGGTACCTGGAGCCTGGGAAAGGTAAATGATCCCCTGTGTCACATCACTAGTGGAAAATGAGGTCTAAAGCACAGATCTCAAGACACCCAGTGTAGCACTGTGTTCTACTGCCCCAGCCCTTGATTCACATGGAGGGAGTGACACACAGAGACTAGTCCAGACTCCTGGGATGGATGACCTCAGGTGCCGGGAGGACAGAGGAGACTTTGCCTCCAGGAGGGCTTGGAGGAACAGAGCGGGCTGTGAAGCCAGCATCTCCCAGCAATAAAACCACCAAGCCACACCCTGAGGACAGCCCTGAGACCTGCTGGCCTTGGTTGTCCTGCGCCTCTGACTGTATTCCTCTCTATTGTCAGGAGGGTTCCAGTGGAGGAAACACAGGAAATTAGGAATTATAGTTGGAACTGCCGGTGAGCCTCTGGCTTTGCCCAGTGACGGGGCGTGGTGGTGGTGCTGGGACTGGTGATCTGCTTCCTCACTCATTTCTTCAGCAGAGATGCCTGGTCGCGGCAGACAGTAGTCCCCACCCTCTCCCCATCACCACCAGCTGCAGAGGACTGTCTCAGTGGAGTGCCAGTGCCCACACACCACATTGCCTTTCCCATCTGTCACTGTTCCCATGGAGCCAGGGCCCCTCACCTTCACCTGCATCTCAGCAATTGCGTCATTAGCAGCTGGTTCCCATGATGTGCAAAAGCAGATGCAAACTAATGCTCACATCTGAAATCTGGGAGCAGGTTGCGAGTGCCAGTGAGTACCCTGGCTGGCCTTGTTGCTGGGGTGATAGGATTGTTTCCATGGCCTCCCAAAGACTTAAGCCCCAGAGAGACGACAGCAGGCTCCTTTCGAGGAAATGAGGGTCATTTCTGCATCATTTTGCCTCCACTCTTGCTGTGCCTGAAAGCCAAGCTCCTCAGCCCCAAGGTGACTGACCTCTGTGGGTGGTGATAAGCCCACAGACTGGGGCTGAGGCCATCTGGTGCTGACGTGGCTGCAGAGTTTTGTCTTCCCTGCTAGTCAGGGCAAGCCTGGTGCCTTGTGATCTCCACTTTCCTGCTCATGTCCTGCACGCTCCTCTGCTGTGCTTTCCCTCTGCTCAGCAAGGCCCTGCCAGAATGCAGGACTTCTCTTTTCACTGTGGCAGCAGTTTTCATCTTTGAACATTGCCAGTTGGGGAGTTAGGTGACACTCTATCAAGGATAACCAGATGGGCCCCCTATTCTTGTGCATATTTGGTTAAGGTGACAAAGGAGTCTGCTGGCTAGCAGCCCTGTACCACCCCAACCCCAACTCCAAGCCTGAGCATTCCAGCCACATTCCATCTTTCTTCTTACTTCCTGAGATCATTCACCCCCATACTTCCTCCAATTCCAAGAGCCAAATGATTGTCAGATTCGTACTGTCACAACATAATACTGGCCGAGAAGTACTGCAAGGCACGCCCAGGCCCAAGAACAGCCTTTGCATAGGCCACTGTGGAAGCTCCTCATTCATCCTGCTGTTGTCCAAGGAGGTACAAAGCATGGAGTCAAAGCCGTGGAAAGCCCTCATCTGTTCTTAAATATCCTTGCTGGAATATGATAGCCTGGGCTTCCTTGTTCCTACTGTTAGGTTTGTTTGGTTTGGTTGACTCTGAGAAGCCATGAGGCAGGAGCTCTTGTAGGCCTTGGGGAACAGAATGGCAATAGAGTATCTCAGGGAGGAACTTTGCCTGTGCCCGTGGCTGGATATGCATGCATGTGCATTCAGATTGAATGCTGGGTTGTAAATCTGCACACCTGTTGCTGTCCTTTTGTAAAGAGCATATGGCACTAGTCTGGGTGTAAATGTGTATGTGAGTGTTAGGAGAACAGGATGTTAGGAGATACGCTCTGGCTGGTTTGCTGATACATCCTGACTAGCAAAAGCAAGAAGTGTCCTGTGTGTCCAAATGAGCAGGAAATCCTCCCGATAGTACAGTCATGGACATTGTCCAAAGTCATGTTCTGCTGGCACAGTGGCACATACCTGTAATCCCAGCTACATGGGATGCAAATTCAAGGCCAGCCTGGTTAACTTAACCAGATCCTGTCTCAAAATAGAATAAAGAGGACTGGGGATATAACTCGGTAGTAGAGCACTTGCCTAGCATGTATAAGGCCTTGGGTTCAATCCCTGGCTCCATAAAAAAAAAAAGAAGAAGAAGAAGAAGGAAAATTTCTTGTGAGGCTGGTCTGCAGGAGCAAAGACAGAGAATAGTAGGTGACAATCAAATAATTGATTTTGTGAGCAGTTTGTCATCTCTCTCTCTCCTTCTGTTCCCCTCTGTTCTACCTCCCCATACCTCCAGCTAAGGCACTGACATTTACTGGAGTAGAAGCAAGGAGCTTAGTTTGTGGTGTAGTTTTGGATTTTTGTTGCTGTTTATGTTTTCTGGGTTATTTTGTGGTGCTCAGGATTGAAGGTAGGCCCTCGCACATGCTAGGCAAGCACTCTACCACCCAGCAGTATCCCTTTTTATTTTATTTTGAAACAGGGTTTCACTAAGTTGCCAAGGCTAGCCTCTAACATGTGGTCTTCCTGCCTCAGCCTCCTAAATAGCTGAAATTACAGGAGCGTACCCCTGGGGGATAGTGGACTTTCTGAAATGTTTTCTGAGGTTTCAAGTATGAAACAACTGGTGATTTAATCAGGGCGTAGATCTTAGATCTGGTATGTGTAGCAGACCATAGTGGCTAAAACAAGTCAGTGGCTTATTTCCCTCTCAGGTAGAAGACCCAGTGGATTCATGTGTTGGTCCCCATCATCTGGGACATACACCTTCTTCCCTGGTGCTCTGGTGTGTTCAGTGTGCACCATCCCGCTCATGGTCCAGGATGGCAATTCCAGCTCCCATGGTCACACTCACAGATCATTGGGCAAGGAAGAAGGGAAAAGTCAACATGGCAGTTATGTGTACAATGGCCAGTGGATCTCAGCAGCGTGGACCTGATCATGTGCCATGTGTCAGCCAGAGGCCCAGAAGTACAGTTTTGAGCTAAGTGGAAATGTACTCAGCTAGAAAGTCTGTTTCTAAGGAAAGAGGGCGAATAGGTTTGGAAGAGCATGCCTTCTTCTGATTACTGCAGCAACTCCTGGGAAGTGCTGGTTGCGCACACTCACTTCTGGGGACCCCAGATGAGGAAGATACTCTGGCTTACGCTGCTGGGAGTTTGCCCTCTAAGGTGTTATACTACTTAACATCAACAGGCTTCCCTTTTCTTGCATAAAATTGTTTTTTATTTAACACCTCACATGGCTAGTTTTATACAAAAAGGAAGTAGTTGTTAATAATAAGAATTTTGATCTAAAAGTTCTAACTTGATCCGTTTGTTTGGTAATCCCTGTTTCATTTCTTAGGACCACACACATGACTGAAAATGCAAAAGCTTCATTAGGAAGCAAACTCACAAGCGTTGCAGTTTCATTACTCATACCTAGAAATTACTAGAAAGATAACTCTAATGGGCAGGGGCACCTAGTGGAATCTAAAGAATGGAGGATTGGCCCAAGAATGGGGAAGTGGAGAATGGAGTCCAAGGTCATCTCTTTGTAAGTAAGCCCTGCCCATGCCTGCAGATCCCTTTCCCAGGACTGGTCTGTCTTCCCAGGGCTGGTAGCTCTTCAAAGTACTGCCCATTCTCAAGGTCCAGCCCCAGGCCCTCCTTTTTCACAAAACCTTTCAGGCCCAGGCATTCCTTTTCCTTTGTCAAGCCTCCCTGTGTAGCTCTCAGGTGGTTTCCTGGGCAGGAGTCTTATCCTCCCACCCCACGCTGCATGTTTTTTAGGGTCAGAGGCCTCCAGCATCACTGAGTTGGCATGCAAAATTCCGGAGTGGCTTGCATCAGGCTGACACATACCTTCAATAGCTCGGCAGTTTGATTCAAAGTTGAATATGAACCTTGGGTTTGGGGTGGGCAGCTCCTCTTGGGTTGGGGTTCCCTGTCCAGCCTCCCAGCAAGCCCAAGGGCCCCAAGATCCAGCCATGAGCCTTTAGGCTCAGGTTAGATCAGAACAAGTTGGCAGGGCCTCCCAGGTCCAGACCAGAAAGTGAATCTCCTCTATTCTTGGAAAAGTCAGCTATAGAACACAGGGGTTCTGCTTCAGAGTCTCAGGGATGTTAATTTTTTTCAAAAATTAAATTCTCACCCTTACATCCCTTACTCTCTTCCAAATGACAGAACCTTTGAGGAAAACTCCCAAGAACCTACCATCAAGAAAATTAGACTCTGCTGTGGAGTGTTGGTCAAGGTGGGAGTGTCATTTGGGGAAATACATGGAACCTGACAGAAGAGTCAGTTTGGGTTTAGAAAAAGATGGAGGTTGCTTTCAGATTTTGAGTTACCGTGTGGAAACAGAATTGAGTACCACCTCAGTCCACGGCCTGCCTGGGCTTCTCTCAGCTCCTCCTGCCTAGGCCATCCTGTTACAGATTCCTTGCTGGGCAGACTGGCTGGGAGACTTCCCTCAGAAGCAGCTCCCTGGGAGAGTGATAACCGTGGGAGCAGAGCTGCCAGGCTGCCGTGGGCTTAGGGAAAGGCCCTGCTCCAGGCTGACCCTGGAGTCTCCCTGCCAAGGTGGGTGCTCTTCAGGTTTTCAACTTGGTTACTCTAATTTTATTATTTCTCTGACCTTTCTCACCAGCAGAGTAATGGAGCTTGTCTTGTTTTTCTTCACACTCTATTTTTATACTTTGAAAGTGTGGTTATAAAATCCACGCTCAAAAAATACTATCTCTGCACCCACAGGACCCAGGAGGCAGTTTCATGCAGTGCCAGGCAGCAGCCTTGCCCTGCCCCCACCCCTCCGGGGAGGGACAGGAGTGTGAGCAGGCTTCTGGCCAAGTATTTTAGATGTGACTCTGAGAATCTGGCAGGAATATTTTTCTGATGCCTTCCCAAGCACATAGTGAGGGTCAGAATTCCTAGAAGCAGAATTCCCAGTTTCAGATAAAACGTTCCTTCAGCCCCACACATACCACTGTCCCAGCCCCCACCTTCCCTCACCACCTGTGCAGGTGTACACTGAGGTGAGCACAGCGCCTGCAAGGCCGGTTCCTTGTCTGATTCACCGCCACCACTGCGGGTGGTCGTGGTGGCCGTTGTCACGTTCACTTTACTGTGGCACTCGGAATGGGCCTAAGAAATCTTGCCAAGGGCCCCCCTGCCTTGCCTTCTCCTGCCTCTCCAGCCCCTGCTGGAGCCTCTGGCCTTCTGTTTGCCCCAGGCTCCTCCCTTCCCTCCTTGCCTCCCAGCCCAGAATAGATCTAGGAATCTCCTGCCCTCTCCACCTTGGCCACAAACAGCACTGGGTCTTTTTGAACAGACTTGTCCATAAATCTTAGATTGTTTTTCATCTTTGAAAAAGCCGCATCTATCAGCAAGTCATTATTCATATGCAAGGGGGTAGGGAAAAGTTCACCAAATTTCAGACTTCAAGTCTCTTCACTCCATTTCACAACATCCACTCCCCAGAAACCACAGGAATTTTTCAAAAAATTAGTCCCCAGTAGGCAAGGTGCCCGTGACATAGCCTACTAGATTTGGGGCCAGGCACCTGAGGAGGGGAGACGTGAGAATGAGGATGGGTTTCCTGCTGTGGGCGGGCTGGCCCTTTCCCATGGGGGAAAATAATTTCAGAGTATCGGAGAACTCAAACCCACTGTTCTTATTTTAGAGTAGTGGACTTGGTGGGTAGGGAGATTTAGAAAGACAAGAGTGATATTTATAATGAAAGGCTTAACTGAGCTGTTACTATAAATTAAAAATAATATAGTATACTGTCGCACTAGATACATACCTCAGTTCCATGTTACACCCGCTAAAGGAGAGATGAAGGGAGAGTGAATTTGGAGCAGATGGGAAGAGAAAGGAGGAATGGGGGCGAGAAAAAAGAGACTCAGTCAAGGACTCCACCCTTACTTCCTCTCTCTTTCTCTCTCTCCTCTCATCCCTCTCATCCTCTGTGTGTTGGCTTTTTTTTTTTTCTTTTCTTTTTGGTGGTGCTGGGGATTGAACCCAGGGCCTTGTGCTTGCAAGGCAAGCTCTCTACCAACTGAGCTATATCCCCAGCCCCCTGCATGTTGGCTTTCTGACCTCATACCTGTTCTCATGGTTATAAGGTGGCTGTTGAACCTCAGATATCACCCTAACATTTTAGTTATGAGGAAGGGGCAAGGACATAATTTTTTCTTATCGCTAGGTTCATTTTATCTAGGAATAAAAAATGTCCCCCTAGCCCTCATCATATATCTCTGATGCCTCCGTGGCCATGTCTGGGAATGTGGCCACCTGAACTATGGAAATAGGGCTGCAACAGAGAATGAGATGGGCCGGACACATCACCTAGAACTGGGTGCATCATCTCCTAGAGCAAAATTGGGGAGGGAGGAAGGAAGAGAAGGTGTGGCTGTTGCCTGGGCTCCTGGGGGAACTATAAGTAGTCCAGGGTGAGGACTGGAGAATGGGGGCATGGGGGACCAAAACTAAAGCTAGAGACAGGTGAGAGCCAGATGGTCACAGGCCAAGGCCATCCCACCAGTGCCTTTCCTTTCTTTTGGGGCCTTCAGAGGTCCTCTGCAGGGAGCGGGCATCGCCGCCCCCTGTAGCAGGAATTTTCACACTTCCCATGTACACAGATCATCTGAGAGCCTGTCAAAATGAGAGCCTGATTCCTTGGGTCTAGTAGGGCATGAGGTTCTACATCTTCTTACAAACTCCCAGGTAATGCTAATACAGCTGGTCAGGGGACCCTGCTGGAAGTTGTAAGACCCTAAAGCATGCTCTTGGGAAACAAAAGTTCAAATATACTTCTTTAGCTTTTTTTTTTTTTCCCTTCAGGTTTCATGTGATCATAATAGATGTTCATTTGTTTACTAGTACTGGGAATTGAACCCAGGAGCACTCTACCTGTGAACTACATCCCCTGCCTGCTTTGTTTAAAAAAAAAAAATTATTTTTTTTTCTTGAAACAGAGCCTCAAAATTGCCCAGGCTGGCCTTGAACTTGCCATCCTCCTGTCTCAGTCTCCCAAGTAGCTGGCATTACAGACATGCACCACTGTGCCTGGCTTTATTTAGCATTTAAAAGTAATCACTAATGTACTTGAAATAAGAATTCAGATTTTCAGGAAAGTAAAAGAAAAGAAGATAATAACTTTTAGGTTGAGTTTTAAAATAAAAGAGGCAAAAATCTGATGCATCTTGTGGGAATCCAGATGTCTTCATGTCAAACCTTGATTCAGACACAGCAGAGGAGCCCAGGCTATCTGGCAGCTCTAGTCATGAGGGCCCCAGGCTTCCTCTGTCTTTGTGCCTCACTGTCCTGGCATGTGGCTTCATCCAAGGTTGCCTCTTGGTCCAAGATGGCTGACAGAAGCATTACTGTGCCATCTTTATGGAAGATAAAAACGAAGAAGAGCAAAGAGCTTGATCCCTCTCAAAATTCCATGAAACTTTATTTAGTTCTTACTTAATAACATGGTCATATTTAGCTGCAAGATGTGCAAAAAAATGTGGTCTTTGGGGCTGGGCACAGTACCTACGGTGCTCTTACTAAGGACTAAGGGAACACATCCAGCTGTACACACTTTGGTACAAGAGATACAACTCAACTAACATGCAGTCATTGGGAATAAAGAGATGCATAAAACCATTCCAGGTATTGCATATGGTGGGAAATCAGGAGATGATTGAAGTGTGATTTCACAAATCACAGTTTATTACCATACAAAGAGGAGGTGTGTGTCTCAATGGTAGAGCTTTTGCTTTACGTGGGTGAGGCCCTAGGTTCCATCCCCAGCACTACAAAAAATAAATTTAAAAAATATCACTTAGCTATGTAAGCACAATCCTCTAAATATATTTTGCCAATGACAAAGCAAAAATTAAAGACTCCTTTGAAGCCCAAACAGATGAAAACACTATCAGTGTTTAAGTAGATCACCTGAGCACCACTGTGCATGCCTGTAATCCCAGCAGCTGGGGAGGCTGAGGCAGGAGGATTTTGAGTTCAAAGCCAGACTCCGCAACTTAGTGAGGCCCTGAGCAACTTACTTAGACCTTTTCTGTAAATAAAAATATAAAAAAGGGTTAGGGGTGTGGCTTAGTGGTTAAGTGGTCAATCCCTGGTATGAAATATATGTCAGAGTGTGTGTGTGTGTGTGTGTGTGTGTACATATAAAATATTTTTTTAAGTAGATGAACTAGGTGCAGTGGCACACATCTGTAATCCTAGCTACTCAAGACACAGAGGCAGGAAGATGACTTGAGCCTAGGAGTTTGATGCCAGCCTGGACAACAGCCAGACCCCATCTCAAAAAAATAAAATAAAAATATTTAAGTAGAAGAAGGTCTCCTCAAAAAGAAATATTTGTGACATACGAGAATTAAATTGTTATCCACGATATGCAAAGAAGTCTTTAGAAATTAATAAGTGATAGTAGAAAAAGGGGCAAAAGATAAAAACCAAGTCCTTTATAGAAGAAAAAGACATGAACAGTACACGTATATAAATGCTCATCTTTACTACTGATAAACAAATGCCAAGTAGAAGAACAGTGTCCTCCCATGTCTCCAGTTGTACTGGCACAGAATTCAAAGATTACCGGCAGGTGGATCGCCGCAGCTGTGCGGGAGCAGACATGATCAATCCGGGTGGAACTTTAAATCCATGCTTTGTTAGAGCTTAATGGTATCTATGGAAATTGTAAATATGTGTGCCAACTAAGCAAGTAATTCCACTTCTAGGAATTTAACATATAGAAATATTTGTGCACATGGGCAAAGATATATTTATAAAGTTATTCATTTCAGTACTGTTCAGAACAGGAAAAAAAGGGCAACCTAAATGTCCACCAAAGGATTAGTTTAATAAATGTTCATACCGCCACATACCATGTACCAGTTAAAAATAATGGATTAAACCTATGTGAACCAACATGCAAAAGTAGTCATGATATACCATTGCCTTAAAAAGGTAGAACAGAATCTTTGCAATGGTTCTTCTTTAGCCATAATGATGGTTATATATAAGTAATACTTTTTGTATGCCTAGAAAGCTTTATTGTGTGTTCCAGTCTCTGCTGCCTACAGGGTCCTGGCAGAGCAAAAGCGCATGAGCTGGCTGGGCATGCAGTCAGAGCCAGTAGTGGGGACTGGCCGGACACAGATGATCACATGCTGTCTCAAATGTAGCCAGTTGTTGCAGAGTGTAACCTTGCCAGGTTTCCCCAGCCAGCTTCCACTGACTGGAACTCCACTAACTGGGAGCAGCAACCTCAAGTCAGCCTCTTTTGGGCCCTTAGCAAGTAGTAGTGACCCTTGTCGACCTCACTGTGGGTTCTGCTCAGTCAGACCTGGGGGAACCCAGGGCTGTGAGCTAAGGACAGCTCTATACCCTCTACAGTGTCTGGTGAAGTGACTCGGTCCTATCCCTCAGAAAGTTGTAGCAGTTGGATTGTGTTTAAGTCTTTTTTAAGCACCCTAGGACTTAGGGATGGTGTTTCATTTTGGCATTGCAGGTTTCTTCATGCTCCCACAAGCTCACTCACTACCACAAAACATCCAGAATTTTCCAAGGGTCCCACACAGGCCCAACTTGAGCCTTGGTGGTTACTGGTTTTAGTCTCTGTAGCCCTTGGCAGGGAAAGCAGCCAGAATAGCCGAAGCTGAGAGGAGAATAGCTGATGGGAGAAGTCATGAGGATTGCTGCCCCCCAGTTGCTGGTTTCCATCCCACTTAGCACATTCTCTGTGCTATTTCGCTCATTTCTAAAAGTCACCTAAACTTGATTCCCCACCCCCACACCCCCACATGAGTATTGGCCTGGTCCCTGGGACTGTAGTCCGAAGAATGGTCTGATGTGCAGTGTAGAGTTGCCAGACTCAGCAACTGAAAATACACAGACACCCAGTTACATTTGAATCTCAGATAAACAATGAATAATTTTTGAATGATTTATTAGCATAAGTATGTCCCATATAATATTTGGGAATACTTATGCTAAAAGTTATTAGCTGTTTATCTAAAAGTCAAAGGAAACTCAGCGTATTGTGTTTGACCTCGCAGCCTTTCTCCAGTGGGCTGTCCTGGCTCTCCTGTTCCAGGGGAGCATCTGAAGGTTGAGGATAAAGATCAGTAGGAGTTGTAAGTAGTAGTCAGTCCACTAATAAGTACTGTCCAGGGGACAACCCCTGCAGTCCCAGGATCGCCCAGCCTCCCACTCCGGCCTTTGCCCCTGTCACTTGCCTCCCTGCTTCTGAGCTCAGGCCTCACTCCCACCTCTGGATTTCTTGGTTGGTCTGTGGCTTTCCCCCACCCTCACTTCTCCTTTTTCCTCATTTTGCTCTCACTGGTCCACAACATGTAATTAAAGTTTACATATTTGAATGTTGGTTATAATTACTAAATAAGGTTTTGTGTTCCTTGCTATAATTTAAATAGCAGGGGAATTTACTTTTGTGTGTGTTTTGCTTTTTTTTTTTTTTTTTTTTTTTTGATATGTGACCTTGAATTCATTTTTAGCCATGTGATTCATTGACCTTCACCTTGAGTGGGAAGAAAGGTCTCCCATATCTGAAATGAACTCATGCTCATCTTTCTAGAACAGATGACAGTGGAGAAAGTGGAGAGTAGGATAGAATGAGGTGGGGGCTAAAAGAGGATCCACTAAATTGACCCAATCAAAGAAGGAGGCTCAGAAGTACCCTGCACTGTCCTGATGCCTAGCCTGTTAGAATTGGACCAGGATGACCATGGGGCAGTCTATCTGTCTCCACATCATGATTGATCACCTGACTCCTCACCAACCAGAAGCAACTCTAATAGAGGGAAGCATGGTTTGGGGCCAAGGACTAGGGCTCCTTTAACCTTCTGCTTTCAGTCTCTGCCCTTCCCAGTGACAGCTGACTCTTCATTCTGGCTCCCTCCCCAAAACAGGTAGGGTTTAGACAATTCTATAACCTTCCTCTGCATTAGAACCTTCTGGTTTCTAATGGCTTCCTTGAAGGACCCTGATGTCTCTCTGTTCTCCCATTTCTTTACCTTTGTTTCTCCATCCCCACTGTCGCCTTCCAACAGAGGGACCTTTACCCATAGCCAGGGAGGTGTTTTCTCGTCTGGAAATGAGAACTCTGCAGAGCCGTGCCATCATGGAGAAAGGATACTGGTCTGGGAAAAAGGAGTCGCCTCCATCCTGAACCAGTTGGTTTCATTCTCTTGGTCTTAGTCTTGTTGTCTATAAAATGGGGGTGATTAATTATCTCACAGAATGTCTTAATATGAAATAAAAACAAATGTCAAAAAATAAACAAGGTTTTAGCTGGACACCCTGGTATATGCCTATATCCTAGCTACTCAGGAGATTGAGGCAGAAAGATCACAAGTTCAAGGCCAGCTGGGACTGCTTAGCAAGACCCTGTCTCAAAATAACATGGAAGAATCAGAGGGGCTAGGGATGTAGCTCAGTGATAGAGTGCTTGCCTAGCATGTAGGAGGCCCTGGATTCAACCCCAAGTACTGCCAAGAAAAGTTTGACCTAGTGATTTGTGACTGAGGTGAAGTATCTTCTTGACCTATAAAGGAGGCGGCTACATGAATCTGAGGGCTGTGCTTGCCAAATGGCTGTAGTTGCCCAAAGAATTTGGATCCACTCTCTCACCTCTGATGGGAATGAGCTAACACACCACACCCACTAGATCCAGTTGCCTTTGGCCCAGCCAGGTCCTGCCAGCCAGTTAGTGCAGAGGCTTAGCCCCAGCTGGAAACTGGTAATGAGGGAGGCTAAGAACCTGAGCTTCTCAGAGCATGTGGAAAACTGAATATGAGAGGCCACAACATTCTAGCTCCAATACTTGGACAGAGATTGTGCATTCCCTTGGTTACAGCCATCTGGGGCTCCAGAAGGCAGATTCAGCCAGACCCTTCCCTCAGCAGTGGCGGGGGGCCCAAGCCCCTTGTCACCTTGCAGTTCTGTTCAGTCCTTCACCCTCACAGCAACACCACAGCAGTGAGAGCAATGAAAATCAGCCACACCCGTGGAAATTCGTGTGGAGGGAAGAAGGCAGGAAGGGATCAAAGCCTCCTGTAACCCAAGAATTCCTCAGCAGCTCTAGTTCCCTAATAATTATGGTTTGGAGATTTGCCAGAAAGCAAAACCACTTAGCATGCCATATTTAACAATGAACAGTTTTCTGTGTTCATAATAGTCCCTGCGGAGAGCAAATAGGCACCTTGAACAAAAGGTAGGATATTTATATGTGTATATAAAATAACCTGCACCTACCTTAAACCTAAGCATGCTTTCAGGGAGGAATGCGTTGCTTCCCTGTGCACGGTGCCTGTTTTGTGAGTGAGTTCAAGAAAGGCTATATATTCTGTTTCATTCTCTCCATTTCCCTGGGCTTAAAGTTTTTTCCTTTTGTTTAACCCAAAATCACCCATACTTATTTAAAATGACCAAACCCCTCACCCCACTTTGTTTATTTTGAGGTTTGGGGCTTTGTGTTTTGTTTTAAATATCTGGTCTAAAAAACATCATCCCAAGGAAAACTTTTTGGGAAGTGATACCAGTGGGGTGGAAAGCAAGGGTTTTGACCTTTGGGAGGATGGAGGACACAGGTCCAGGCCCTGGGGACCATGTGTGCCAGAGGCCCAGACCCCTGCATCAGGTTGAAGAAACCCGGGATCACTGTATCTGTGTTTACTCAGTTAGTTTGTCCAACAAACGCTTGTCATTGTGGGAAATTGGGGAAGAATGGCTTCCTAGAGGAGAGTTCATTAGAGCCAAGCCTTAAAGAATGGGCAGAATTTCAGAGGGCAATCATGGGAAAGATGGAAAGCGTGCAGAAAGTTTGAGGCCTGTTCAGGAAAGAAGTAAGTTAGAATGGCACACCTATCAAGTGTGGAAGTAGAACAGGGTGAGATGAAGCTGGGTGGGAAAGGGAGGACCTTGGATCAAGCAGGATTTTCTTAGATACAAATGACAGGAAGTCCACCCTAACCTGCTTCAGCACAGAGGGGCATGTAACTAAGAATCCCGGCCAGAGCTGGCTTCAAGGGTCGGATAGTATCTTGAGGACCTGACTTCTTGTCATTTCTCCCCCTTGCTTCTAGGTTGGTTCTGTTTTCAGATAAGCTCACATTTGCCAACAAGTTCAAGATAGGTGTGGCAGCTCTAGCCTTTATATCTTCATTTATTCAAGTCTTGTGTCAGTCAAGGCCATTGCATTTGATTGGCTATAGTTGGGTTTCAGGAATGAACTAATCTCAGGGGCAAGGAATATGATGCCGTGATTAGCTCAAACCTGAGGCGGGTGCCCATGCCTGCAGTGGGAGTAGGGTTAGCCCACCCAAAACACATGGACTGAAAGGGGGGAAGAGGCTGTCTCTCCAGGGGGATGTTGGGGTCCAGCTATCCAAAGGAGGGTAAATGGAAGCCAGGCAGCAAAAACAACAGATGTCCACTAAAACCTGGAATGCCAGGCCTAAGAATCTGGATATCATTTGCATTAGAGAACCCATAAAGATTTTTTAACAAATAAGAAACATGATCAGAGCTATGCATTAACATTAATTCAACTACAGTTTAATAGCTGGCATGTGCTTGGCATATGGTAGGACCTTAATTAACATGTAGAATGAGTGAATGACAAAGAGACATACGTGGATGGTTTGGGGGAGGGGAGAGAAAGGTGGGGAACATTCTTGTTAGGCGGTGGGAATGGTTTGGGAGGGGAGCTAGCAAAAGAAGTAATGAAGATTAATCAAGAAAACCAAGAAGTCCCATTCCATTTCGTGGAAACCCACAAAAGGAAAGACTGTCAAGGGAGGTGGTGGGACAGTTGTGCCAAATACTGTCAAAAGCCAGGTCATGAAGGATGAGGACTGAGAAAATTTCCCCAGAGTCGGGAGAAGGTAGGGTAAGAGCAGATTAGAAGCCAGCCTCCAGGAGTTTAGAAGCAGGTGGTAGCCAAATAAAAGGCCACACGTGGGCCCTCTGTTAGCTCACCTGTCTTCTCAACCACCCTCCTCAGCACTCATGTAAAAAGGTGCTCCTTTGCCTCCACACATCCTTCAGGCAGCACCTTGGGCCTCGCCCTTGGCCTTTGGGCAGCCACACACCCCCACACACACCAGTGGCTCCCTCACATACACATTTACATCCCTCCCCTGCCCTAAACAGCACCTCCTCAATGCTGCTCTGCCTTCAGGCAAATGTGTCAAAGGAATCATTAGAGAAATGTTGAAGTCAGGGAGGACGGAAACATGTGGCCGAGGAGGAGGGTCCAGAGCAGGAAGAAACAGTTACAGAGGTCCAATGAGCTGTCACCAAAAAAACCAAAGAGTATGATAGTATTGTCAGGGGTAGCTGCTAGCAGGTTAGCCAACCAAGAGTTTGGGGACTAAGAAAAGTATCATAGGCCTGGAGCCCTGGACATGTAGAGAGAGACAAGCGATGGCTGGGGAGAAGGAGTGAGGTCAAGGATGTGGTCAGGGTCATGGTGAGGGGGCAGTTCAGTGAAAGGGGCACAACATTAGTGATAAGAATACGAGAGAGAGGCCCTGTGGTGTGGGAGCTGTAGTGATAGACTATCCCAAATCCTCGGCTGCATCTCTGTTGTGCCTCATTTTATAAATGTCATAAAACTCACTCTCAAAGGTCATTGTAATTAATACACTTGAGGCACTTATGATAGTACCTCGCACTTAAGTGCTCAATAAATAGTGGTGATGCTGAGGATGTTCATGTCACAGTAATGATAAAACTTAGAATTTGGGTACTGGAGTTGAAATGATTGTAAGTAACGACAAGTTCTCAGACTTCAGAATGGCTATTGGGAGAGTGTTGGGGTTGAGCAGGTTGAAGCACAGTGAAACCAGACACCAGCAGGGACATCTTTCTGATGTTGCTGACGGGTGGGGATGTCTGAGTCACTGAGAAGGCCTGATCTGTAGCTCAGCTTATAAAAGAATGGGAGACTAAGGTGGACTTCAGAGACAGAGTGTCACCTGAAGGGGAGGGGCTGTCTGCAAGTGGCAGGAGTGTGCTGGACTGTGCCCACAGAGATCGTGGGGAACAAGGGACAGCCTCAACTGGAAAGTTAAGAGCATGGTGGCTTCGACCAGAAGGAAGAAACACCTGAAGGATGGAAAAGAAGAAGAATGTGCTCATAAAAGAACAAATTTTGATTTAAAAGAACTATTTTACATAATAGGTTTTGTTTGTTTGTGTTGGAGTGCTATGGATGAGCCCAGGGCCGCACACATGCTAAGCCTGTGCCGTGTCACTGAGCCACACCCCCAGCCCCTTCGGAGTTCTGGCTATAACAGCTTTTAAGAAAAACTACCCTCTGGACCTGAGGACCAGTCTGAATGAGGGGAGAAGTCCTGGGAGGTTTTAGATGGCTGAGAAAGTCGGTGGAGGGAGACTGACACCTCTCTTGAGCATAAGGATGTGTGACAGACACACTGCTCGGGGCTGAGGGTGGGTGCCAGGTGTGCCCCAGCTGGACGCAACTCCCTGTAGGCCCCACCACATCTCCCTGTCTGGGGAGCACTCAGTTCTGCAGTATTTCCCAGATCAGTGCCACTCTGAGAGAGGGACCAGGAGAGCTGGGATCAGGGGCTTCTCTTTGAGAGAGCTGAGAGCAACAAATGGCTTTAAAGGAGAGGAAACAGGACACCAGCCGGCGTCGTGGCCGCCTTCTGTTCCAAGAGCACTGCTCTGTAATGCAATTGTATTTCAACATTTTTTTCACATGATGTCAGGGAATAGCCTCCCTTAAAAGCTTTCATGAAAAAGCACAACTATAAAACAGACTCGGCAATGAAATGGAAGCCAGACGAGTGGGCCTGTGCAATTCCGTGAAGAGATTTCTCTTTGCAGCTTTGTGATCCCATCTCTGCTCCCTGTGCACTGCTCTGGTTCACAAGGTCCACTTCCATCTGAGGCTTAGCACGCAGGTGACTTCAGAAGTGAAATGTCCTGCTTTATTACTGCACATGATGAGGGGCAGGAAGCAACAGTTCCCTACCCAGTGGCCCTGCAGACCACCCTCCTGGGCTTATAGCCATTCTAGGCATCCCCATCCTCAGCATTTTGTCCTTGTGTGAGCCCCCGCCTCAGAAAATGGGGAGGAGAGCTAGCCACTCTTCTTCCCCCCCCCCCTTTTATGTTTCTGCAGTACTGGGGGTTGAACCCAGAGTCTCATGCCTGCTAAGCAAGTGCTGGACCACTGAGCTATATAACCACTTCATCTCTCCACCCCACATACTCCTTCTCAGGCTTAGTCTTTGGGAACTATGTCCTTTGGGAGCTTGCTTTTGTGTGTGTGTGGAGAGTACTGGGGATTGAACCCAGGAGCACTTTACCATTGAGCTTCACCCCAAGCCCTTTTTTAAAATTTTTGAGACAGGGTCTCTCTAAGTTGCTTGGGGGCCTCACTAAATTCTGAGGCTGTCCTTGAACTTGCAGTCCTCCTGCCTCAGCCTCCCAAGTCGCTGGGATTAGAGGCAGGTACCACTGTGCCCATTCTCCACCCTTTCTATTTTGAGCGAGGGTCTCACTAAGTGGTGCCCAGGCTGGCCTTGTACTTGGCATCCTCCTGCCTCAGTCTTCTGAGTTACTGGGGCTGCAGGCACATGCCCCTGTACCCAGCTGGAGGTCCTTTCGTGATAGATGTACTCCCTAGGTCTGTTCTGACAAGGAATAGCAGGCGTATACTAACTACCCCATCGCTGCACCCCAGGACACTGAGAATCGGCACCGAGTCTCCTCTGCTAGATCTGGAAGGAAACTGAAAGAATAAGGTTGAGGTACCAGGAATCTCTCTGGAGATGAATAAGGCCAGCAAGGAGATCCTCATAATCATTGGAAAGATGATCTGGATACGGGCGAGAAGGGACTGGGGCACTGAGAAGATTCGGGTCCACTAGAAAAGATCTGACTAGAGGCAGCAGGGGGAGGAAGGGTTAGGGAAGGGCTGGAGAATTTAGTGAGAGGGGCTCAGCAGCCCAGAATGAAAAGAAGATGTACACCCCCCCCGCCCCAGTGCCCCTGGCTGGGACAGCAGGCCACTAGTAACGGGGTTGATTCCAGAGAGCTGTGATCTTACTTATTCCTGTGACAGGGTGCAGGGGACCAGGCAGAAAGAGGCTTTCACACTAAGAAGGGAGGATATTTGGGCTTTTTGGAGCCACAGGGCTTTTAAACCAGGGCACAATCAGGTCAGAGTTGCTTTCACAGGCCACCTTTACACAGGGCAGGGGATAGCGCGGAGTCCAGGAAGACCAGACTGGAAGTCAGGAGACCCACATGACTTGTTCGTAAAGGAAGAATCGAGGACCAGCCAAGGTAGGGCAGTGGGGATGGAGCAGAGATAAGCCTGACCAGCGTTTTGGGGATTCTGTCATCAGGACAGCAACCTGCAAACACAGAGGGCAGAGGAGGAGCTGGCACTGCGAGGTAAAGGCGAACCAGAGAGCAGAAGAGGCCTCAGGGAGCTCCAGAGAGTGCCACAGCACCACACCCACTGCCAGAGAGGCAGGTGACACAGGACTGTGGGGTCAGCCAGGCTTCTGCTCCTGCATGGGCTGCCCACGGTGGGGCTCGCCTCCTTTCCCACCTTCAGGCCAAGAGACGTTGCAGGGTGACTGGTGCGTTTCACCTTGCCATTTTGACCTGGAAGGCGTTGTGACTACTTTCCATCAGAAATTCTTTTTCAGTGGAACTCCAGTTTAGTTCCTATCTGTGTTCTGAAGAAAGCCACTAAACCTTTCTCCTGTTCTCCCTTGTTTTATTAAGTAGTGACTCTTTTATATGTAAATTTAATAAGGAGAAGATTTTATTTTGGGTCAGTAAGAACTGACTAAAATTTTTAGTCAATAAGAATTTTACTGCCGGGCACAGTGGCACACACATGTAATCCCTACAACTCCGGAGGCTGAGACTCGAGGATCGCAAGTTCAAGGCCAGCCTCAGCAACTTAGTGAGGCCCTCAGCAACTCAGTGAAACCTTGTCTCAAAATAAATAGTTTTTAAAAAGAGAGGACCAGGGATGTAGCTCAGTGGTAAAGTACCTCTGGGTTTAATCCCCAGTGCCCCCCACAAAAAAGAATTTTTCCATGCCCAGTTTTAGACTTTGTCAGTTTTATTTTTTGTGTTTATTTCTACCAAGTCACACTTGACCTGGGTATTATTGTTATTTGCAGTTTTCAGTGTTATTAACAAAATGACTTATTTGGTTATTTTGAATTTTATCACGTGCTATTGCCATTGTCCGTTTAGTTTTGTGCTGATTATTTTCACTAGTAACATTCATGGCAAGGTCAAAAACAACCTGCTTCTTTCCTCCTCCACCCCCACCCCAGCACTGCCAAGGACAATACCAGGAGGGCAGAGCTTCTCTACTTGATGCTGAAGACCCAGGCTCTTATTAGCACCCATTTTAAATCCTTTCTGCAGCAGTTTGGTCTTTCCCTTGTTCAGCTGGCTAAAAACCCAGTCTGGCTGCCCTGCAATCTCTGACTGCTCTCTCTTCCATGACTTTTTCTTGAAAGAGAGGTTTGGCTAAGTATGGTGGTGCCCACCTATAATCCCAGTGACTCAGGAGACTGGGGGCAGGAGGATTGTAACTCCGAGGCCAGCCTCAGCAATTTAGTGAGACCAGTTAAATTCCCGTACTGCAAAAAAAAAAAAAAAGATTTTTGTGTACCCCACCCTTTCCTTCCCTCCCCAGAGCCCCCACTTCCAGCAGCCTAGGGCCATATCCATAGGTGGTTTCCCAGGCCTTTGGTAAGTGACAGTAATTCCAGAGCAGTTGCTGGGGAATGTTGGTCACAGGGGACAGATAGGAAGGGCCTTGAGAGGCCTGGGAATAAACTGAGTTTGAAGATAGAAAATTTCTGGGACTGTACCCCAGTGTAAGAGTGCTTTCCTAGCATGTATGAGGCCATGCGTTCAATCCAAGCACAAAAGGAGAAGAGAAATTCCCAGAAACTTTGAGAATGCAGGCACTTAACATTTTGAGTACTGTTCATACATCTTAAAAAACCACTTTCTAGAACAAATTTTAAAAAATTGCTATACCAAAAATAAAATCACTTTGTGACAAAACACAACAATGTTTCAATCAATGACAGCGGATAGTCGCCCTTGGATTATACCACCTAGCGATAGTGTAGCCATCTTAGTTTGTGTGAATACATGATGAATTTTACGCAACAGGATCACCTAGGGACACGTTTCTCAGATGTCCATGTCATTGAGAGACACATGACTGTACCTTGATTTGCTCATGTAGTGTGTTTATTCTATTTAGCGCTATAAAATCCTGGTGGAGTAATAAGGGAAATTTCTGAGTTCTGCATAGGCTAAGAGATGGTAATGTTAAAGTCTTCTGGAGAGTAAAATTATCTTCTGAATTTTTCTAATTTAAAATTTCTGGTTTTCAGTTTTGCTTTAGGACCATCTGTTCCCATCACCCTCCATGTCCCACCAGCGTGTTGGGGGAGCTGGGCAGCACCCCCTGGAACTCTGTGCTGGGTGTTCCCGGCCCAGACTAGGATGCTGGCCCAGCACCTTGTGCTCATGGTGGCTTTGGAGTAACCAGTCTTTTGGTTTCTTCCTCTCCCTTACCTCTGTCCTGAATCAGCTCAGAGGGTGGAGGGTAGGAACGGAGGGCCAAGTAGGTGACACTGGGGGCCAGAGAGGCTTTTCAAGGAATTCAGAAGAGCCAATCTTAAGAACTGGCTGAGAATTCCCTGTAAGAGAAAGAAGTTTCAATAGCGAAATAAGCCAAAGAAAATCGAAGTGACAGCCAGGCTTTGGTGGCACACACCTGTAATCCCAGCAACTTGGGAGGCTGAGGCAGGAGGATTGCAAGTCTGATGCTAGCCTCAGCAACTTAGTGAAATCCTGTCTCAAAATAAAAAACAAGAAGGGCTGGAGTGTTGCTCAGTGGTAGTGTCTCTGAGTTCAGTCCCGAGTACAGAAGGAAAGGGAGAGGAAAGGAAAGGAAAGGGAAAGGGAAAGGGAAAGGGAAAGGGAGAAGGAAGAAAGCCGGGTAGGCAGGCAGGCAGAGAGGAAAAAAGAAACAAAACTGAAGTCACTTCAAGGAAAAGAAAAAGACATTTCAAGGTCTGTGGTCAGGGAGAAATGCAGAATATGTCTGCAGAGCCTCTGAGCTCTGCCCAGGTCAAGGAAGGAAGGTCCCAGGTCATGCGGTCACCCCAAGAAAGCTCCCTGCTCAGTGAGTTAGTCTGCCCTCACAGGTTCATGCGGCAGGGGTCATTGTCCCTTCCAGGGGATTGCCTTGTGGGGAGTGACTACAGAGAAAAGCACAAGGCGCTTACATCCCCAGAGCCGGAGGCACGGAGCCCTTGGAGGCTCAGCAGAGTGAAGGTGTCACTGAGCGGTGGAATAGGGGCGGCTCTGGAGAAGGGGGGACTTCTGGAGGGGTGCTGACTTGCACCTTCCCAGGCCAAGGATCTGCCAAATATAGGAATGCCAAGTACAGGCCAGAGTCGCCTGGGTGGGCTCAGTCCTTCACACACCAGGGCCCCATGACGGGCCTGTGTCATCCTGCCCTGAGAGAGCCACAGGCAGAGCCCACCTGCGCCTGCCCTGAGCTCAGGGATGGCAGCAAGAAACAGGACAGTGAGTGAACCTAGAACTGGGGGTGAAGTGCCCTGAGGGTGGTGAGCTGCCCCTGGGAGGGAGGACCAGGGCTTTTTAGCAGGCAATGCTGCCTGAGGGTGACAGTTGTTTAAATCCATTTGTTGTTCCTCAGTGTGGTTGGAAGTGAAAAAAGGCAAGTATTCTGATGAGCCTGTAGGCAAGCGTACTGTTGACCAGCTGTGATGTGATGTATCAGCCCTTGGCCGTGAAAGGCGGCAGGTGAATGAGACATGCGCACTTCGAGCTCCCAGGTAGAGCGTATTTGTTTTCATTCCTATTGGCTGTATCCATTTTTTTATATTTATTTACTCAATGATTTGAGGTGGGCCCACATTTTTCAAATCATAGTTATTTAAACTTTAAAAATAAATTTTTTTAAAAATGATATTTCCTTTAAAATGAAAACAAAGGATTTCTAGGGTAGTTCTGGTTTCATCATGGGTCACCAGGAAAATCATTGACAGCAGACAGGCACAGATTTTATAGCATATAACCACATCTGTGGGGAATCTCATCCTTTGGGAGCTAGGCCTACAGGAACTTTCCAGAACGTAGGCCATTTGTTCCATTTGAAAATAACTAGAAATGAAGAAAAAGCAAATTTCCTAATATTTGAAAAGTTTTTTTCCCAAATACTTTTAAAGTTTCAAATGATGGTGTTTTTAATCTCCTCCCTGACCTGGAAACACATTGCCACCACCACGCAGAAAGGGCTCACTAGCAAGCTGTTGGGCAGAAGTGTCTGCACCTCACCTCTCTACCCAGGGGGTGACTGGGGAGGGGTGAGCTGTGAACACCTTCCACGAAAAGGGAGGCAAAGAGATGAGCTGCTCCATCTGGCCCAGGTGGGGCATGGCCTCCCATTCCTGGGGAATGCTGAGTTTTATCCACCCACCTGCTAGGCTGTTCACTCCAAGAGACTTTAATGAAGGGGCTGTTACAGTCCCAGAAAGGGGCGGCGATGGCAGTAAACCTGTCAAGAGAGTTTGGAAGGAGAGGGCAGGGGCCGGCATGGAGGGCCAGGTGAGGGCCTGTGTTCTCTTCTATCAAGGTAAGGGACTGGTGCAGGGAGACTGCCTTCCTCAGTACCCTTGAGTAGGGGTCCTAAACTCATATGTCCAGAGGGGTCAAGAAAAGGAACACCTGCGAACAATGAGGGGGCAGGTAGCAGGCAGTCAGCGTCCCAGACTGGGTGTGCATCCACCTCTGTAGGGCACCGCCACTGCTCTGCGCCGTACAGACCCAGAGACACTAGACTAATGTTCTGAAACTTGGAAAGAGGCTCTGGGGCTGGAGGTGTTGCTCAGTGGCAGGGTACTTGCCTAGGATGCATGAAGGTCCTGGGTTCAATTCCCAGAACTAAAAGAAAAAAAAAATGACATAAATATGGATTTTTATTAAAAATTGTCTAATTTTGAAAACAAATAGACAAACATATGAGCTGTTCCAAACTTGTGTGAAAACCACAGTTCTACTGTGCCCTGTCCCATGCTTCTGGTGGGTCCCTTGGGGTCTAAGAACCCCTGTGCTGAGTGTTTGGTTGGGTTCTGCTTCTTTGTGTGCTTTCTTTTAAATAGTAGGTTCCAGGGCTTAAAAAACAAACAGAAAGGGAGGAGGAAGAGGGTCCACCTGGGCCAGGTGAAGTCTGAGTCCCCCTCGGCACCTAACGCCATAGCCAGGTGGGAAGGTGGAGCAAGCCTGCTGTAGTCCAGGGACAGACTTCAACATCAAGTGGGTGAGCACAGTCCTAGTGTACACACCCCCGGGCGCTTGGCCCAGTCCTGCTGAGACTGGGGCTGCCCTTGAGACCTCTGACCGGCACAGACATTCTCTGATGACATTTTTTAAATGTTCAGATAAAGAACAAAGACCAATACCCCCCCCCCCCCCCCCCCTCCCCCCCCACATATTCTCTCACCCCAACTTTCTGCTGGGTTCTTCGAAGCTGGAAAGATACCCCACTTCATTTAGGACACCAAACTTCCTCTGAGCCATTTGTCTCTAGAATGGGTCATCTGGGAGACTTTTTGAGGTCGAGATGGGCATCTAATGGTATGGACATGAAGTACGTTCCCTGGTGGCCTGCCTGGGAATCCCAGCTCTGGACTCTGGCACTGATGCCCCAGGCAGGCAGCAGAGAACCCTGGGCTTCAGGGGTGAAGGGGCAGGGGGAGGCAGGGGACAGAGGACCTTCCAGCAGCCCTAGGAAGGGTAACTGGTAGAGGCAGCAGATGGAAACTCGCAGCCCTTGCTAGTTTCCCATGGCTAATTAAAATGCAAGTTCTTGCCCCGCCAAGGGGAAGTGAGAAAGCCTATGGAGCAGACTAGAAATAAATAATGGGGCTGTGTGGAAGCATCCCACTGAACCCTGGAGGTGCTCTGCTGAGGAAAAAGCAGGCAGAGTAATACTCAGATTCAAATACCACCTTCGCCTCCCAGGCCTGCTGGGCCTGTCTGCTCCTCCCACTGCCCTCCCCCATCTTCCTCTTCCCCGGCAGGTCCAGTCTCCTTGCTGCTGGAACTCTGGGCTCCTCACTTTTGTCCCAGCTGTGCTGGACCTCCAGGATCCTGCGTGGCTGTGTCCCCTCCATGAAGCTCCACCTCCTCCCTCTCCCATCTTGAGTTTGTTTTCGTTTTTGTTTCTTTTTCTGGCCTTTCATTACCGCTACTAATGGTATAATTAGGCTCTGTCATGTCCCATCATGAACTGACACTTCGTTTGTGTCAGCTTGCCTCTGACTAAACTGTTCACTCTCTGAGTAAAGGGACCAGGATTTTCCTTCTGTTTCTCACAGTGTCCCCCACACAGGGGGTGATCAGTAAATACTTATGGGTAGATAAAAGCTTGGATTGATGGGTGAATGGTGCTGGCAGTGCCACCTGACTCCCTGGCCAGTCCTTTGAAGCAGAGGGATTTTCCACTAAAAAAGGGGTTCTCCAGAGCTGGGGCAGAGAGAATGCACCCCATCACCACTCACTCAGCATTTACCATGCTGACCTGACCTGTCTTGGAAGGACTGGGAAGGAGACCTGACCAATGGCTTTGGTCTAAGAGCATCTCCACATGACCTTGGAATCAGACTATGTGCTCTCTTCCCTCCCGCTGCAGTACTGGGGTCTGAACACAGACCTCACGCATGCTGGGCAAGAGCTCTGTCCCTGAGCTCCTCTAGTCCTTTTTATTTTTTGAGACTGTGCAACTTCCCAGCAGGTCTATAGATCAGTTGCCCTCCTGCCTCAGCCTCCTGAGTCACTGGGATTACAGGTATGCGCCATTGCACCACACCAGCATCATTCTTTGTGCATACCCAGTTGTCCCAGCACTGCTGGTTGAAAAAAGTGTTCTCCCCTGATTTAATTGTTTTGGCACCCTTGTCAAAAATCAGTTGACCAAGCCAATAGGTTGAAACAGGAGGATGGCAAGTTCGAGGCCAACCTGGTCAACTTAGCAAGACCCTGAATCAAAATAATAATGTTACAAAGGGCTGGGGGAATAGCTCAGTGCTAGAGTGCCCCAGGTTAAATCCCCAGTAAGAAAGAGAAAGAGGGAGAGAGAGAAAGAGAGAGAGAGAGAAAGAGAGAGAAGGAAGGAAGGAAGGAAGGAAGGAAGGAAGGAAGGAAGGAAGGAAGAGGAAAGGAAAGGGAAAGAAAGAAGAAAGAAAAGAGAAAAGAAAAGAAAAGAAAAGAAAAGAAAAGGAAAGAAAAGAAAAGAAAAGAAAAAGAAAAAGAAAAGAAAACATTATTTGTAAATGTGAGTTTGTTTCCAGACTCCCTGTTCCACAGATCTGTAAGTCCGTCATCTCCATTCTGTTGATCTGTTTTGTCAGTCCTCCTGCTGATACCACACTGTCAAGCTGGGGTGCTGGTAAAGAGCATGCTTAGAATGCTCAAGACCCTGGGTTTGCTCACAGCACCACATTAGAAAAACAAAAGCAAACACACAAAAACCACTACACTCTCTTGATTCCCAAAATTTTGTGGTGAGTTTTGAAATCAGGAAATGTGAGTCCTCCTTTTTTTTTTTTCCTTTTTCTCTGGGTTGTTTTGGCAATTTTGGATACATAGCCGGTAACTGAAACACACATGTCGCTTGGTTGCTTGTTTTGTTCCTTTGGGGGAGTGCATGTTTAAGTGAAAATCCCTTGCCCTCCTCTTAGCCTCCTCATCACATGGCACTTGCCAGTAGAGGTCTAGGCTGTTCTACTGAGTCATCTTAGTCCTGGGCAAGGTCGTGAGCAAGAAAGCTGATGGGATGCACCTGGCCCTTCAAGCAGGCCATCTGAAGCCAACCAGTCCCACCTCATACTCTCCCCATCTTGCATGGTCGTGTTTGGCTAGTTTCTGTCCCTTCCAGCCACATCACCCCAGCTGCTCTCTCCTATGTTTAGCATCCCATCACTCTCCTGCCCCTTTCTACACACGATTAATGACAAAATGGTGAACAGGAAGGCTGTCTGTCCTGTCAGGTGGGGCCAGTGTGGCAGCTTGGGTCTTTCTGGCCTCTCCAGGCACCCTTCCATGTTCCTACGGACCCAGCAGGAGCTGCAGCACTGATTTTGCTGGTGCTTAAAACTTTTTTCTTCCCTGAAGGACTTTCAGTCCTTGCCTTAAGGAGGAAGGGAAAAAAAAGGAAGGTGTGGGAGGGGGTGAGTCAGAGGGTAGAATTTTCTGGAAGGTCTCAAAATCGGCTGACCTACTGTTGGTTCCACAATACTGTGGACTTTTTTAAGAACACAGCACACACCTTTGTTTCTGTGGCTTCCGGCAGTTTCCCCTTTGCCTTCCTGCAGGCTCGGGGTAGTTTGTGACTTGAGATGGACTTCACACAGCACTACTACCAACAACGCACCCTGCACGAGCAGTGCTTGCCCCCTGGCTAAGTAGGGATGGGGCAGTCGAAGCAAGTGGCGACCCAGCAGGAGTAAAGCATTCTTATTATCAAGAATAATGCTAGTTACTGTTTACTGAGTGCCTTCTTTGTGCCAGTTTCAGTGTTAGTGCTGAAACTATATCAAGTGGGATAAATGAAAGATTTCCTGCTGGGCGCAGTGGCGCAGGCCTGGGATCCCAGTGGCTCAGGAGGATCGCAAGTTCAAAGCCAGCCTCAGCAACTTAGCAAGGCCCTAAGCAACTCAGTGAGACCCTGGCTCAAAATAAAATATTAAAAAGAGGACTAGGATATGGTTCAGTGGCTAAGCACCCCTGGGTTCAATCCCTTATACAAAAAGAAAAGATTTCCTTATCTCAAGCCATAAACAGGTATGTTTCTAAGCATCTGCTCTGTATTGAATCCTAGTTTTAGTTCTTCAGAGGTTAGAAAGAGGCCTCTCCATGCACATTCTCAACCAGTTGAGAACTACACAGGCCAGTCAGGTAGAGGTCAAGATGGAGATTAGATTGCAGGTAGCGGTGCAGACCTACAGCCAAAATGCATTTTTGTCCCCTCTCCCCACCACCTTTTCTTCCTCTTTTCCTATATCCCAGTTTAAATTGTTTCCAAAAATTGCTTCAGAGTGAGCAACATGGAGAACAGGAACACTAAAGGGCTCTGAGGACGGTCACATCCATCCTTTTGGCCCCTTTCATGAATCTAGGCTCTGCTCTGTGACCTCTGTAGTCCTAGCCTGCTGGATGGTCACCCAGTCTGTTTTTTTCTCGCCATAAAAAACTACATCTCAGGAATGTTGATGCGGATCCTCCAAGTCTGTGCCTTGCATGCAGCACGAAACTTGTTATCCATTCTGATTTCTTTATGGCCAGTTGGAGTTGTGCATGAATGGGTTACCCTGCCTGAGCCCTGGATTTCTCATCTGTGAATCAGGGATGGTAATACCCCGGTTTTAGATGTTGGGGCTGGTGATGTGGCTCAGCAGTAAAGGCCCTACGTTCACTATCCATACATCTCACACACCCAAGAAAAAACCAGGGGCAATAGTGCACACCTATAATCCTAGCTACTTAGGAGGCTGAGGTAGGAGGATTCCAAGTTCAAGGCCAGTCTGGGCAACTTAGCAGGACCCTGTCTCAAAAAGGGCTGGGGATATAGCACTCACTGGTCAAGCATCCCTGGGTTCAATCTCCAGTACCAACAAAACAACATAGGTGTTGAAAGGATTGAAGCTCGAGCACTTGATCAGGGCCTGACATATCATAGGCCCTTAATAGGGGCACTCCAGTAAGCCTGCTCAATACCCTGGGGAAGCCTTCATCTATTCTCAATTCCAGTCTCTCAACTTTCTGGGTGCTGAGCAGGTCCCATTGGGGGCCAGATGGTCAGAGGCAAGTCTGTGTGCTGAGGTTGGAAGTGTGGACCTGGAGGAGCTTAGGTCTGGACTGAAAGGCAGGTATTGGTGTGGGAGGGGTCTGCAGAGCCCACTGCTGAGTGGGGGACCTGAGTCCTGAGCTTCACGCCTCCTGCAGGTTGGGACAGAAGGGGCAGAGTTGGAGGAAGTGTCAATATTTGGCCTCCTACAACCCCATATTTAGGACTGTCTGAAGCCAGACTGTGAACTAAGCAATGGTTTCCACAAGGCACCCCACTTCCTTCAACACCCCATTTTACTCTTTCAGCACCCTGCCTCAGGCAACCCACGAGTTAAGGGTCTGAAACACAAATTCTCCCCAAGACTGCAGCAAACTATGAGTGAAATCGAACCTATCGCCTGATTTTGAATGGGCCCTGAGCTACATGTTTTTTTCTTTTTTCTTTTTCTTTTTTTTTTTTTTGCAGTGGACCCCAGGGGTGTTCTTCCACTGAGCTACAGCCCCACCCTTTTTTATTTTTTATTTTGAGACGGGATCTTGTTAAGTTGCCCGATTGGCCTTGAACTTGCTATCTTTCTGCTTCAACTTCTCAAATAGGTGGGATAATGGGTGTACATCACTGCACCTGGCTGGTTGTCACATTTTTAAATGGTTGAAAAAAATCAAAAAAATTATGTTTTGTGATCCTTGAAATTCAGATTTCAACATCCATAAATAAGTTTTATTGAAACACAACCATCTGTTTACATATTGTCTGTGGCTGCTTTGGGCAGAGTTAAGTAGCTGTGACAAAGACCTTAAGGCCTTCACAGTCTGAAATATTTACTGTCTGGCCCGTGGAGGAAAAGTGTCCAGCTGCCCTGCTCTAAGGTGCCAGAGTGTTGACACGTTACGTGCCCAGAAGGCTTTGCTTCTGGAGGAAAGAGAAACCCAGTGAATCTGGTCACCATGCAGGCCTTCCAGAGGAGACACCTGGGGGAAACTTCTTATCCTTCCAGTTATGCTAGAAGCGGAAAGGAGAGAAACACCTAGTCCTACAGGTGGGCCCACTTCTGTCCACACTGGAATTAGGGGCATGGAGATGGTGGGGTGCAGGCTGTGGCTCATTCTCGCAGTATAGACAGCAGGGCTCAGGAGGGGATTCACATCTCCCCACTCTCCTGCCCAGCTGGTGGCAGGGATTTTATCTGAGACCCTTCATGTTCTCAGAGTCCTGCAGCCTCCCTCAGGCTGGCCCTGAGCCGTACCTTCATTGCTCTCTTCTCCCGTCTCTGCAGAATTTGCCTTCTGCCAGGTGGATGCCTCCATCGCTCTCACCTTGGCCTTGGCTGTCCTGTGTGACCTGCTTCAGCAGTGGGACCAGCTGGCTCCTGGACTGCCCATTCTGCTGGGTTGGCTATTAGGAGAGGGAGATGACCTTGGGGGCTCTATGGAGAGCACACACCAGGTAATCCTGGGGACTGAGGGCACTGGGAGGTGGGCCCAAGTGTCCTAAACCCACAGGCACTTAGAGGCTTGGTGGGCCCCAGTGAGCTTGCGGCTGGCAGCGTGCTTCTGAATGTTGCTTGCAGAACAGGGACTGATCTGGAGATTGCCTGCCAGGTGCTGCTGGGGGCCCTGGGAGCACCCTCGGCTCACTTCTGGCATTCCAGCGGCAAGCCTTCAGGAAAGCTGGTGAGGGAACTTGGAAAGAAGCGACTTGGATGTTGAGAGTATAATTATGAATAATGCTTATTAGTCAGCCTTGGAGTTAGTGTTGGGTCCCCACAGTTAGGTCTATGGGAGAAGCATTTCCAGAGAATTTGGGTCCCTCTGGGAAACTTACTGCTTAAAGAAAACTGTTCAACTGGCTAGCGTGGGGTGGGGGGGCACGGGGGGCGGGTGCCGCATAGACTCAGATAGGGAAACTGAGGACCCAGACAAGCAGCAGAAGCATCCTGAGAACGGAAATTCATCAGCCACCAGTGCCTGACTGCTGGCCGATTTGGCATCCCCAGCAGGCCAAGAGTTCAAAAAGCAGCCTGTTTACGGGAAATGTGGAGACATGATAAAGTGTTTGTGATAAAATGACCTTGAAAATCTGCAGCATTTTAGAAATCAGGTCTCATATTCAAAGGCTGGAGTCTTGAGCTTGGTAGTTCTTTGCTCTTTGGTCTGCAGCCGAGATGTGCCTTCCTCCCTCCTCTGATTTCTCCATGTACCGTAAGGTCTTGGGCCTACTCCCTTGTCGAAGTCCCCTTTTCGGCATCAGGCCCCCAAAATATCTTGGCTTTGAACTACAAACAAATCTTTATCAAAGGTCATGTTAAGTCTGGGGGAAAAATTCCTCTCTGGTGGAGAAGTACAAGGAGTGAAAATAGACAGTGACCTTCAAGGCTGCAAGTGGTGAGGGTGTGGGGTGGTGACAGGTGGGAGTGGGCCCTCTGTGGAGTGGAGGAAGGGCCTCTTGCATCTGGCAGGGCCCTGCGTGGTCTGACTGGGACTCATCAACATTCCCTGTAAGGTTGACTTTGGGTGTTTTCATTTGATACAGGAGGAAGAAGACTACCTGTTTGAAAAAGCGGAAGTCAACTTTTGGGCTGAGACCCTGACTTTCGTGAAATACCTCTTCAGACACCTCTTCCATCTCTGCAAGTCCAGCTGGCCTCCTTCTACCTCTGAGAGGCTGTGTCACCTGCGGAGGACAGTGTCAGAGCAGCGCCACCACCTCTCTCAGCTCTTCAGAGAACTTCCACCCACTGCTGAGTTTTTGAAGACAGTGGAGTTCACCAGACTGCGCATTCAGGAAGAAAGGACATTGGCTGGCCTGAGGCTGCTGGCCTTTCTGGAAGGAAAAGAAGTGGAAGCCCCCTTGTGCTCAGGGTCCCAAAACCTCCTGCAGAAGCCAGTCAGCTAACTCCCAGAACAGAGCAGCATGTTGAAGAAAGGCTTTTGGCTCCAGGTGCAGTGGTGCTTACCTATAATCCCAGCCACTCTGGAGGCAGAGGCAGGAGGATCACAAGTTTGAGGCCGGCCTCAGCAATTTAGCAAGACCGTATCTCAAAATAAGAAAAAAAAATTTGCAAAGGGCTGGGTTTGAGGCTCAGTAAGCACACATAAGGCCCTGAGTTCAATCCCCAGTATTCCTCTAAATCTTCAAGAAATATGTCAAACATAAATTCAACCATTTTCCCTTCATGCCTGCTCCATTTCTGTGAGTTTAGGCTTGCAGAAACATGTCCAACAAATTCAGATGTTTTCCCTTCATACCTCCCCCACTGCTGTAAGTCTCGGTTTGTCACTTCTTACAGGAGAGGTTTTTCTTCAGTTCACTTATTCAAGGCAGCCTAGTTTATTGCAGCTACTGTAGGAAGTGAGGCTACCACACTGAATATTTACTCTGTCCCCAGGTGCAGGCCACCTGCAGGCCTGAATTACCCTTTTCTGTTCCCCAGGACTGCTATAGCCATAGCCACCCTCTTTTCTGTGAATTGACTACACAGAATTGAGTTCTAACATATACGTAACTCCTCCTCTTTTTTTTTTTTTTTTTTTTGGCTGTATGTAGGGGATGGATTAGTTGGGAAACAGCCCATTTACAGATTTCCAAATTTTACCCCATTTTAGCAAAGCAGAAAGATGTTCCAAATGTTGGATCCTGAGAGAATTAAGTAAGAATCAACCTCATGCAAATAATTTGTTTTTATTATGTGCGCGTGTAAGTCCTGAGGTGGCCTACACATTCCATCCTAATTATTAAGAGAGTCATGGAGAGTCTCTCCTGTCTCTCCCCAAAATATGTGCTAATGCTTTGGAACCTGATTTTGCCACCCCATGAAATCCTGTAGTTTGGTTGTTAGAAGGAATACAGGGAAAGGAGAGCCAAACCAAATGATTTTTCCATTTTTATGCTTACGCTGTTCACCATCATGTGCTTGGTGGCAGTAACAAGATTCTCAATTAAGATGCCAGCAAACACTATCCATTTCATTGATTTAATCTAGAAACCTTAAAGGTTTTCTGCCTTTCCAAGCCCAGCCCAGGCCTCTTCCTCAGATACCCAGCAGGTGGCGCTCTTGCATACAGTTTGTTATTGGTCGCGCATCTTGCCATTTTTAATTTACACTTTCAGTGTTACCCACAGTTATCCTGAGATCATATTTCCAGCCACTTCAGTTATCCGAAAAGGCCATTGAAATAATAGCACATAAACTTTTAGGTTCTGTGAATTTTTTAAAATACTTTTCAGGTTAAGTAACAATTATGTTGAAGGTCTGAAGGCACAGAGTTCAACATGGCCATTTCCTATAGCAGAAGAGCTGAGATTTCAAGTATAATTTGTTTCTCTGAGAGAAAACTACCCAACCCTAAAAACACAGCCCTACTAGAAGCATGGAGAAAGGGCTCTGCAGGAAGAAGAGGAAAGAAAGCAACTCCATATCCAAAGTTCCATCCTGAAGAGAACAGGAAATTCCCTGGGTGGTTTCACAGCCATTCAGCCCCAAATGTGGTTTTTGTGATCCGGAATTAATTACCTAGTTAGGCATCTGTGTAGCCCACACCTGATGGAGAGCTGCCAACCTAACACTTCTTTTTTGTTCTAAGGCCTAGCTGGTATGAAGTCAGAGATTGGTGGGATAATTTGGTAATAACCCTGGGAGAATAATTCTGATGGGGGTCCAACAAAGCCGAGCTCGTTGGAAAAGGGCACTCCTCCTTTCCCCATTTGAAATGAAATAAAGGCAGTTATGTAATAGTAAAAATATTTTACACTAGCAGGTACTCTGTACCAGAGCATGTAACAGAACATGTTTACATGTTATCTCTAGAATCCTAGCAGGTCTACATAGTGGGTGTTCTCAGCACTGTTGACTGGGAATTATCTGATTTTGATCTTGGCTTGCTATGGCCAGTCTGGGAGGGCTAGAGGGACAGATGTTTCCACTGGTTTTGTATCTGAAATCTTGTTACTAACCTAAGAGTGGTGGCTAGGGAACTGACTGCTTCACACTTTCCTGATCATTGCCCAGAGAAGCCTTGAAGACTACTCTCAGGCCCTAAACTCTTATGTTTGGGGTCATTTCAACAAAGAATAAAGTAGCATCAGCCAGTTGTCCACCATCTAGAGGCCAGTGCAGTATGGGTGCAAAGAGTGAAGAAGTCACCTCTGCTGAGAGTCCCAACCTACTCGACTCTGAGCTCTAGGGTCCAAGATTTGAGTGGCCCCTGGCTCTGGACTCATGTTTCTGTAGCCCTCCATCCATCTGGTGGTAGCCAAGGCCTGGCTTTCTCTACTGGCATGCTTTGCCAATCTGTTTTAATGCATAGGATAGCTTGGACTTGTGTGCCTTGTAAACACCTTCACAGATAATCACATTTGCACTTTGACAAAGGTGAGGGATGAGTAAAGAAAGAATTTTATCTTCTTTATCTTTGTTTTACAAGTAAGGAAACCAAGTACCAAAGAGATCATGTGATTTGCTGAACCACATGACTTACCAGGGGCAAGGCCTGAACTCCAACTCTACATTTCTGATCCTGAAGTCCTCCCAACCCTGCCCTGGACTCCAGCTCCCTGAGCAGTAAGAGTACAGAGGTGGGAAATGCACACCGGACTCCTGTGCCCTGAGTGACAGGCCTACCTCCTTCCCTGGCAGGTCCTGGGCCTTTCAGCTTAGGCAGGCCTAAGTGGGTGAATTCGTGGGCCTGGCTCCAGCTTTTGGGCAGCTGGTTCGGAGAGGTGCCTTGGACCTCCAGATGGGCAGAGAAGGGCTGTCGGCGGCTTTAGCCTCGCTGGGCGCTAGGTGGGGGTGTCTGCTCCGTCTCCGGTCTGGAGCAGGGGCCCATTGGCAAAGCGCCTTTCCCAGAGTAAGCTCTTGGGCTGCTGATAGGCAACACGGGTGCCCCCACTTTGGTCGCGGAGCTGCCGCTGCGGAATTCTGCAGACCGTACAGAGCTAAGGCGGGGCACTCTGACACCGCTCCCCCCACGGCCGGGGAGGGTGAGGACTTGGGTGGCGCGACAGGTCAAGGCTACACTAGGCAGGAAGCTACACTTGGCCGGCAGCTGTACCCCAATTCCCGGGAGGGTTAAGGAACACCAAGCCGACCCGCAAACACAAGGGGTAGAGGAAGTCGCTTCCATGCCGGCACAGCTCTCCCGGCTTCCCTCTTGTCCTCCGAGTCAGCTCCCCCGCCCCGGACGCCCCGCGCCACTCCGCGCCTTTGGCCCAGGCTCAAGGTCTTGTGATGTGATTAGCAAAGCCAGCGCCTTGTCCTCAGACACTCAGTCCTGCCCAGCAGGCCCCGGCTCTCAAGCCCTGTTTACTGAGCTTGGGCGGGGAGAGGGGCGGAGAAACGGGCCCGGACTCCTCCGGGCTAGACTGCCGTGGCAGCCGCCCGCGTGGCCACTCCTGCCCCCACCCCCACTGAGTCTCCACGTGCAGCCAGGCCCCTGCCCCTGGTCCGTGGCACCCTTTGCCAACCCGCCCGGCCAGGCGAGTGGTTGCAATGTTCTTGCATTTTGCAATTCCCGCGCCCAGTACAAAATCGAGGGTCGAGATAAAAGCTGCACAAGTCCGCCTAACAGGATCGGGCGGGGAAAGACACGTCCAGAATTGCAGAACCCCAGCCACACTGAACGTGCTGGGGCTTTCCAACACTGCAACCCCAGAGGCGGAAAGAGCGGTATCTTCCCGCCGCCACCCAGCAGAACCCAACTGGGCCGAGCTCCGCACGCCGCCCCGACGCTCGGGCAGCCCGCCCCGCCCCGAGGCCTCCCCGCCCCCTCCCTCCGAGGAAAAAAATTGGCGGCGGCCAATGAGAAGCCAGCGAGGCGCTTGACGTCCGCGAGCCGGCGGGCGGCGTTGCCTGGAGACCCCGGCGGGGTCAACGTTCTGTCCCCTCCCCCGGCGCGCCCGCCCAGCCGCTGCAGCACTCCTGGGCTCTATATAGGGCGCGCGCTCGCGGGCCGCGGAGTTCCAGCAGTCCGCGAGCTGCCGTCGGCTCCGCGCTGGGGGGGGCGGGCCGGGCACCCCGGGGCGCCGAGGAGCGCTCTTTGCTTCTTTTCCTTTCCCCCCACTCCGCACTCCAGGGCACCCTGTGCCCAGTCCACGCTGCTTCCTTCTCCCTCTCTTCTCGGCCCCCGGCAAACTTTCGGTCCCTCCCCGCCCCTCGCCCGTTATTCGTCGTGGCTCGAGCTCGGCCGCACCGCCCCGAGGGCTCCTCCCAGCCTCCCTGCCGGCAGCCCCGACCATTACAGGACCCAGAAACATGTCGACCACACTTCTGTCGGCCTTCTACGATATCGACTTCTTGTGCAAGGTAGGCGGGGAGCAGGGAGGGAGGCAGGCAGGCAGAAGCGCTTGGAGTTCCCAGACTTTGCTTTCCGACCTCGGCTCTTGGAGGACCTCTTCCACCTTGACTTTTCTGGCTGGGAAAAATCCTGGAGTTTGCAGTGGTGTGTGCTAGCGCCTTGGGGGCGGGGAGAAGGCGCAAGGAGGGCGGAAGGGAAGAAGGGAGCGGCCGGAGCTGTTTAGTTTCTCCGGGGCCGACCTCGGCCACGCTGCCCAGGGCTTCCCGGACAGTGTTTGCGCCGCCCACTCCACCCCAGCGGCCCACGGGCCGAGGATCACATGTCGAAGGCCAGCGCGGCCCACCCAGGTGGGCGTCCTTCACTCCTCGGTTCCTCGCAGCGTGAACTTGCTTCTTTTGCGCGTGTACGGGTGTAAGCAGATCCGCAGTCCGCGGCGGGGGGAAGGGGCGGGAGGAATCCGCAGGCCGGGAGTCGCTGCAGCCCCACAGCTCTCCCCTTCCGATTTTCACCCCTTCCCCGCTCCCCCTGGCAGACGGAGAAATCCCTGGCCAACCTCAATCTGAACAACATGCTGGACAAGAAGGCCGTGGGGACGCCGGTGGCCGCTGCCCCCAGCCCGAGCTTCACGCCCGGCTTCCTCCGACGGCACTCGGCCAGCAACCTGCACGCGCTCGCCCACCCCGCGCCCAGCCCCGGCAGCTGCTCGCCCAAGTTCCCGGGCGCCGCTAACGGCAGCAGCTGCGGCAGCACGGCGGCGGGCGGCCCGGCCTCCTACGGGCCCCTCAAGGAGCCGTCGGGGGGAGGCGGCGGCACGGCGCTGCTCAACAAGGAGAACAAATTCCGGGACCGCTCGTTCAGCGAGAACGGCGAGCGCAGCCAGCACCTCCTGCACCTGCAGCAGCAGCAGAAGGGAGGCGGCGGCTCGCAGATCAACTCCACGCGCTACAAGACCGAGCTGTGCCGGCCCTTCGAGGAGAGCGGCACGTGCAAGTACGGGGAGAAGTGCCAGTTCGCGCACGGCTTCCACGAGCTGCGCAGCCTGACCCGGCACCCCAAGTACAAGACGGAGCTCTGCCGCACCTTCCACACCATCGGCTTCTGCCCCTACGGGCCGCGCTGCCACTTCATCCACAACGCGGACGAGCGGCGGCCCGCGCCTTCAGGGGGCGCCTCAGGGGACCTGCGCACCTTCGGCGCCCGCGACGCGCTGCACCTGGGCTTCCCGCGGGAGCCGCGGCCCAAGCTGCACCACAGCCTCAGCTTCTCGGGCTTCCCGACCGGCCACCACCAGCCCCCGGGGGGCCTGGAGTCGCCGCTGCTGCTCGACAGCCCCACGTCGCGCACGCCGCCGCCACCCTCCTGCTCCTCGGCCTCCTCCTGCTCCTCCTCCGCCTCCTCCTGCTCCTCGGCCTCCGCCGCCTCCACGCCCTCCGGCGCCCCGACGTGCTGCGCCTCGGCCGCGGCCGCCGCCGCCGCCGCGCTGCTGTACGGCAGCGGGGGCGCCGAGGACCTGCTGGCTCCCGGAGCCCCGTGCGCCGCCTGCTCGGCCTCGTGTGCCAACAACGCCTTCGCCTTCGGCCCGGAGCTGAGCAGCCTCATCACGCCGCTGGCCATCCAGACCCACAGCTTCGCCGCCGCGGCCGCCGCCTACTATCGCAGCCAGCAGCAGGGCCTGGCGCCCCCCGCGCAGCCCCCGGCGCCGCCCAGCGCGCCCCTCCCTGCCAGTGCGGCTGCGCCGCCCTCGCCGCCCTTCAGCTTCCAGCTGCCGCGCCGCCTGTCCGACTCGCCGGTGTTCGACGCGCCCCCCAGCCCCCCGGACTCGCTGTCCGACCGCGACAGCTACTTGAGCGGCTCCCTGAGCTCGGGCAGCCTCAGCGGCTCCGAGTCCCCCAGCCTCGACCCGGGCCGCCGCCTGCCCATCTTCAGCCGCCTCTCCATCTCCGACGACTGAGGCAAGAGGGCGCCAGTGAGGAGGAGGAGGAGAAGGAGGAGGAGGAGGAGGGGAGAGACCGCGCTGGGCGTTGGAGGCGCCCTCGCCCTCTCGCCCCGGTGGGGGCTCAGGGTGGGATGACAAAGCCACAGGCAGACTGGCAGGCCCCGCCGAGCACTTGGACTCGAACTCTGCTGGGAGGGGCCCCTCCCTTTTCGGTTTTCCCTTGTTTATTATTATTATTTTTATTATTATTATTGCAAAGTTTCATTCTGTTGAGCAAAAAAGGCCAACGAACTTTTTGTATCGATGAACAAAATATTCACAACGGGGCAGTTGTGATGCGAATAAGAACAAAAAGCCAAACACTTAAAACTTTGTAGGTCTCCAATGAGTTTGGGACTCTAGGAAAAATCAGCCCAGCACCAGCAGCTACCAACCACCATTCCAGCTCTTCACTTGAAAAGCATTAGAGTCCAGATGTGGGAACTTCTTATCTTGAAAGAGGTTCTGAATTCTCAGACCAGTGTAAACAAACCAGCCAGCCACCACCTTGCTAAACCATAAGCTTTTAGAATTCAATATTCTGCCAAGAATATGCCTTCCTTGATAGTAACCCTCAGCCCCATAGGTTTTTCTGGGGGAGGGGTTTGTTTGTCTGCTTGCTTTTTGTTTTTAACAGTGATACATGTCTGGGGGAGGGGGACAAACCCTTGCATTCCAAAGTTTCATACTGGTTTCATTGCCACCACTTAGTGGAAGTTTAGTTTAGGACCATTTTGTCTGCTCTCTGGAAGCCTTGGGCAGAGCTTAGTTTGTAATTGTTGGGGAATAACTGCTGAATTTTTAGCTGTTTTGAGTTGATTCGCACCACTGCACCACAACTCAATATGAAAAAAACTATTTAACTTATTTATTATCTTGTGAAAAGTATACATTGAAAATTTTGTTCATACTGTATTTATCGAGTATGATGAAAAGCAATAGATATATATTCTTTTATTATGTTAAATTATGATTGCCATTATTAATCGGCAAAATGTGGAGTGTATGTTCTTTTCACAGTAATATATGCCTTTTGTAACTTCACTTGGTTATTTTATTGTAAATGAGTAAAAAAAATCTTAATTTAAGAGATTGTATGTAATATTTATTTCATTAATTTCTTTCCTTGTTTACGTAAATTTCGAAAGATTGCATGATTTCTTTACAGAAATCTATCTTGATGCTGTGGAAGTAGTTTGAGGAATATCTTATGAGTTTTCTTAGAATGTATAATGGTTGTAGCCTATCCAACTTTAAAGGAAAAAAAAAAGAATGACCACATACTTTGCAATCAGGCTTACTTGTGGCATGCTTTTCTAATTCCAACTTTATAAACTAGCAAAAAAAAAAAAATGTGTTTGCTGATTCCACCAGTTCTACTGTGACATACTCTTGGGTATAAAGACATGTAGCAATAATGGGGGGGGTAGTCTCACAGTGCCTTCAGAAGGGCCCGAACTTGCCTTAAATCTTCCTCAACCAAATAAGTATTTTATTAGTGCTTGAGAGAATTTGAATGTAGGATGGGTTCAACTGCACAAAAGGAAAAGATTTTTACCACTTTTTTTATATAGCTATAAAGAGAACAGGCCACCTCTTAGCGCTGAAATGATATGTAGTACATGATATGCCTTGTTTAATTACAGAAAATTCCAAAACTTGTACTTTTTTTTTTTTTTTTTTTTTTTTAGTGTAGAAAGGCAGGAATGTCTCCCAAGCTTTCCTGGACATCGGATGAATGAGTAGTAGCTTAGTTTGTATGTAGGTACAGTTGGAGCACTATGTATGTACTCTCTGGACTACTTTGACAGAAGTAGGTTTTTGAATGTAACAAGATAAGTCAACTTGAGTTGTAATATATTTTGGGGAATCAGTTCACTACAAATTGTGACTGTAAACATTGTACTGTAAATGTTTTGTAGTTTTCCCCCAATAAAATCTTTTGGAAAAAAAAGTATTAATGTGTAAAGTAGCTTTCTCTTTTAAACAAGTGTCTAGCTTCATGGTCTTGTCAGGCAGTCGCCCAGGTCGACAGGGTGGGGAGAGGATGTGGGCAGCTGACCGAGCTCAGAAGAGCCTACGTTTACTTGTATGTGTATTTTATAGCAAGCCCTTTCAGCTGAAAAAAAAAAAATGTTATTTGAACTGTCAAGGGCATTAGTTAGCTGTTCCCTTTAGTAATAAGATGCATCCCAGTGTTGGCTGACTGGCTGGTGGCAGGGCCTGATGGGAGACCTCAAGGGGTGTGGCCCGCCTGTGAGTCACCCTGAGGATCACATGGCTGCAGTGGCAGCTGAAGGTCTGATTTTTTTCTCTGGGATTCCTGCCCGCTGGTGGCCCACAGGGCCTTAGAGTGCTGAGCTAGAGGTGCAGTTTAGGCCTGGCTTGGAGAGCTGGGGCTTTGCCTGGACTTTGGAAAGCCGGTTGTGTCCTTGTGGAGAGAGGAGGGGAGGGAAGATTAGGCAGGTTAAACTTCTATCTGGATGGTGTTTGTTTATGCAGACAACTTCCTCTGGGAATGAGCAAATACAAGTTATTTATGCAAAAGGAATTAGTGTCTGGGTTTTGGATGACTTTAGTGAGAGGCCAGAGAGCAAATTCAACTCAGGGCTCTAGAAAAGAGAAAAAGACTGCGTAAGTTTGCCTGCTAGTTCTCTAAACAGCTGAACAAACGTTTGCTATGGTGACCCCAGTTTTTTCCTACTTGCTTTAAAACAATCATTTTAAAAAACCAAGTGCACAAATCGTGTTTTTTCTTCTCCACCCTTCCCCCTACATGCACACACACAGATCAGACCCTTTTTCCAAAGTAGGTAAGAGATTTAGCAATATGCTTTCTTATCAACAACAGCTGGGCTCTATCAACCAATCCCCTCTCCCGTGCATCCCCTCTTGCTGGCCCTGCCCCAGCCAGGGTCTCTTGTGACTCACAGCTGAGCAGGGAGGGGTGGGGGCGTCTGGTGGATGCGCCAGGACTAGGCAGCTGTTTCCCGTTAAGGATGATGGCGCTGGTGTTCACTGGAGCGTTTTTTTGGTGCTTGGCCCACGCTGCCAAAGGGGACAGGGAGCAGTTTCAAAGTTCTCCCAGATGCTGGGCCTCAGCGGGAGGGGAGGGGAGGGGAGGGGAAGCCAGGGGCCAAAGAGGGCTCAGGCTGGGTGAAGACCCTGCAGGCTCCCGGGTCTCTGCACCATAAGGAATGTGCAATGGGAGGAAACTTCTAAAATGTGGTGCTGTTTAGACCAAGCTGCATTTCAAAGTCCTAGTTTCCACTTCACTCCCAGGCTTCTTTTTCTAACCGAGTACTTTTGATCAGCTGGAATGTCAGATTTCTTATGGGCTGAGCTCCATTCATTTTAAAAATTGGTCTGTTTGAAAGCCCTGCTGCTAGGATCTGAAGTTTTGTATTTTAGACCCAGTGGAGCGTGGAAATCTAGGGGGATCATTCAGAAATTTTGTCTCGCGGCATCTCAATGGAGGGTACTGGTCATTGTCCTCCTGCAGCCGCTGGAATGAACAGCAAACACAACTCGTGCTTCATCACCCTCAGGACCGTTTTCTTGTAAATTCAGGAAATAGAAGTAAAACTTGCAAGTAAGGACAAACCAGATTCCCATCAGGGACTGGACAGTGGAACTAAAACTGACTGGCTCCAACACTGAGTCAAGATGCAGGTCTCCTGTGGTCAGTTGTGAAAATGAGCCCAAATGGCATGGTGTCCAGTGTCTTCACAGGGGCAGTTCCTACAGGCTGTTCCAAGACAAAGGTGTTTTTTTAAGCTGCCCAATTAGTGTGTGCCACCTTCTAGATTATTTCAGAGAAAGGACGTGTGCATGTACATATTTTCCACCCCTCACACTGTCTGAATCTCCTGCTGGATGTGTAAAAGGAAGAAAAAAAAACCACACATAACAAAAAAACCATTGAGAGGTCGAAGCTGTGCCCTGTCCCATGGGAATAGATGGAGGCTTGTGAGCCCTGTGGTGGCTCGGGAACCTGGACCACAGCCAGCCTGGTGGGCTCCTGATGCAGGAAAGACAAGCAGGCACAGGTCATGCCTGCCAGGTCGGTCCCAGCACTAGGCTACTCGGTGTTGAAATCTTCCTGGAGGTCTCAGAAAAATGGTAATAAAGAGCATATGCGCAAGGAGGAACAGACACCCCGCCCCAGAGAGCATTGCCCCTTGGAAAGGAACCGTCCCCAGGCACCCAAGGTCCTCCAGTTTTGCTTGTGGTGACGAGTGAGGGTAGACGTGACTCTTACCAGAAACCGGAAGTTGGGTCTCTGCACAGGCCTTAGAGGCTGCCCAACTGCTGGGCTGAGGCTGGTCAGACTTACCTCCCAGCAGGGACCCAGAACCACTCTCCATTGTCACCCGGTTTAACAGTATTTTTATTTCCTGTCCACTCCGGGACAGGATGGGGGCAACGTTCGCAGCTGTAGCCATCCAGGGTAGTTCCAGCTCTGCTGCTGGCAAGGCCAAGGGGAGGGAGGAAAGCGGGGAGGGCGGGGCGGGGCCAGGGCCTGGTGGCCAGACAGGCCTTTCCCAACCATGGCCCTGCTGGAAGGCAGACCTGCAGGAAGGAGGCTGGGAACCAGAAGCCAGTGCACCTCTTCTCCCAACCTCTCCCAACAGTAGGCTAGACCCTGAAAATGCAGCAGTGCGTGTCCTATGTGTATGCAGGGACGTGTCACTGGAGAGGATTGGTGTGGGGATGCCTGGGTGGGAGGTGTGTTTTTGTATATCTGGCTCCTTGTCATGTGGGTGCTCAAATGTTTGCAGTGTTGCTGTGTGCAGGTGTTCAAGAAGACGACAGTGGCACCTTGTGTGTAGTGTATGCAGGAGGCTTGGTGGGTGGATCTGTGCTCCTGTATGTAGGTGTTGATGTGGGGAGGGGGCTGAGGATCTGTGGGTGTCTGCTCAGTGTTTGGATGTATGTGTGTGGGTGTGTATTGGTGTGTCTTGTTATACAGTAGGTATTGGGGTACAGGGGTCTGTGGGTGCTCATATGTGTTTGGGTCAGGGTGTGGTGTGTCTTGTGATGTGGGGTTGAGTCATTCAGGGTGGCGCACACCCATAATCCCCAGCTACTCAGGAGACTGAGGCAAGAGGATCAAAAGTTTTTGAGGCCAGCCTCCGCAACTTAGTTAAGACCCTGTCTCGAAATAAAGAATAAAAGGGGCTGGGGATGTGGCTCAGTGGTGGAGCGCTCCTGGGCTCAATCTCCGGTATCACAAAAATAAAAAATAAAAAAGGGGGACTTGGGAACTGTGTGTGGAGGTGTGTGTGTGGCGGTGCGTGAGAACTGCCGTGGGCGTGGGTGTGCCTGTGCGTGGGGGTCCCGGGTGGGTGTGGGGTCGTGGGGTGAGGAGCTTGGGTGGGCCGCGCTCGGGTCTGCTGTGTCCGTGCGGGGCGTGGTGTCGCCTACCAGCACCTCCGGAGGAAGGCAGTCCCTCTTGCAGGCCGCTTTCAAGTTTAAAATCTGCTTTCAAAACCCGGAAGTGAGTGCCCGCCGCCGCGCACTTCCTGCTGGGCGGGGGCAGGACCCGCGAGCCGCGCCGGAGCCCGGCCGCCGCCGCCGTAGCCGCGGGGCCCACCTGCCGGGACGGCCTCGTGCCTCGCCGTCCGCGTCCGCGGAGGCGCTTTTGGAAAAGGCCCCTTCTCGGGGCGGCGGGGGCTTTTATTTTCATGGGGGCGGAAATGGCTGCTGTCCTGGGGCGTTCGTGGGCCAGGCCGGCTCCGAAACAGGAGGGAGGACTCCGAGGACGGAGACGCAGCAGAAAACTCCCGAGCCCGCCGGAACCCGCGGAAAATATTTCTCTAAAAATAAGCTGCGTTCTCCGTGCGGATCCTCCGGCCCCGGGACGCCGGCGGGATATTTTGTAAAAGCGAGTGTTTCCCAGCTGCGCCCTTGGGAAGTTCTGCTTTCCATTTATTAAACTCCTAGTTTCCGGTTAATTAAAATTATTTTCAAATAAAACTCCGTAGCCCGGCCATGCTGGATGGAGCTCAGAATTCCCGGCGACCCGCTGCGGGAGGCCCGGCCGCCTTTGAAATGCAGCCCAGGTCTGGGGCCTCAACCCGGCCACAGCCTCTGCACCCTGCCCCCTGGAGACCTGCTGTCGCCCCCCACCCCCTGCCCACCTGAGCAGAGGCCGCGCTTCAGGGGAGGGAACTTGGCTGGGGTATGCAGCCCTGTAATGCTCCCCTCCTGGTGTCCCTCCCCGGCCTGGCTACCCTGGAAGCCACGGGTCCAGTGAGGCCAATGTGCCAGGACTGTATTGAGCACCTACAGGATGCCCCTGCCAGCACCAAGTCCCAGAGTTGGGTGGGACTGGACATACCTCTAAAGCCATATGTTTCGCAGATGGCAATCGGAGATGCGGCAGGGCGGGGACAGGACACGCTTTGCTGAGGGCCAGAGACGTGTGATTCAGACCTGCTGGCGGATCCGGCCACTGAGCACAGACAGAGTAGGGGCCGCTGCTGGGTCTGCTGGCGGGCCTTTCCCTCATCCCACCAATAGCTCCTGATTGTGTGGCAAGTGCCTGGACAGTGGGGAGCGGGGAGCTGACAGATGTCATTCCTGCCTTCGTGGAATGCACTGAACTTCGCTAGGTTCGCCCATGCTGTGGCACGAGTCGGCTCTTCATGCCGAATATTCTTCCGTAGGTGAAGAATATTCCGTTGAGGGGATGTAGAACAGGTTGTCTCCCCATCCATCAGTGGATGGACCTTGGCTGTTCCCGCCTTTTGGCTGCTGCTGCAGAGTGTAGGAGTGTACATCTGCATGCAAGTGTTTGTGTGAACATATGCTTTGTTTTTGTCGTACAGGGGATTGAACCCAAGAGGCACTCAACCACAGAGCCACATCTTCAGCCCTTTTTAAGTTTTATTTTGAGACCAGGTCTCACTAAACTGCCTAGGCTGCAATCCTCCTGCCTCAATCTTGCAATCCTCCTGCCTCAGCCTTCTGAGTCATTGGGATCACAGGCCTGTGCCACTGTGCCCACCAGCTAAACGTGTGCTTTCAGTTTTTTGGACCATAGGACTAGGAGTAGAATTGCTCCTAAACCAGACAGTAAATTTGTGTTTTCTTGTTTTTTGGGTTTTGTTCCTTTTTTTTCTTTTTTTCTTTTTTTTTCAGTGCTGGGGATTAAACCCAGGGCCCATGCTTGGAATACACTCTTCCTCTGAACTACATCCATAGCTATGGATACAGCCATAGCTACATCCTATGTTTAATTTTTTGAGGAACCACCACACTTTTCAAAGTGACGTATCAGATGTTAAAATTATTTTGTTAATACCTTCTCCCCCACTTAATCTGATTCATGATGTCCCATAAGAAGCTTGTATACTTATTCACAGTAGCCCAAATGTAGACAACCCACTGTCCATCAACAAATGAAAGAATAAACAAAATGTGGTATGTCCTGCAATGGAATATTATTCAGTCATGAAGACTAAGGAAGCACCTACCTGTGCTAACAACATGGATGAGCCTTGAACGTGTTATGCTAAGTTAAAGAAGTCAGGTGCAAAAGACCACGTATTGTATGACTCCATTGATATGAAACAATCAGAATGGGCAAATCCATAAAGACAGGAAGTAGATTAGCACTTGCAGGAAGATGGGAAGAATGGAGAATGACAGCTGATAGATACAGAATTTCTTTTTGGATTGCTGAGAATGTTCTGGAATTAGAGCATGGTGGTACTTACCCAACCTGGGACTATGCAAACATTTGTACATACTTCAATTTGATAAGGGTGATGGTATGTGAATTATATCTCCATTTTTTTCAAAAAATACACTCACAAGCTGAAATGCAGGCTATACAGGGAAAGGACAGGATAGTAAGGGAGACTGTCAGGAATCCCCTGAAGAAGGGCAAAGGACAGTGGAAATGCTTTCCAGGCAAAAGGAGCAGCTGGTGGAAAGGTTGTGGGCTGAAGATGGTCCAGAGAGGGAAGAGGTCTGGGTAGAGAGCATGCGCAGTGGCCCAAGATGGCCCTGGGCCCCACCCCCAAAGACCTCTTACCTTCCCTGCCCGCCACTAATGCTCCGATAAGAGCATCATATATTTGGGTCAATGATTTCTACAATGATGATTTCTTATATTATCTTTTGAACACTTATAAATATTGCAGTTAGATTTTTTGTTTTGTTTTATTTTGTTCTGTTTTGTTTGCACGCAGTGGTTTGGGTGCTATAAAAACCCGGGAACTTGCGCATGCTAAGCAAGCACTCTGCTGCTGAGCTACACCCCCAGCCCTAGTTAAGCATTTTTAATTAACCTTTACAATTAAAAAAAAAATTGCCCTCAAGCCAGGCAATGTCCAGGAGCGCCTGTGGTCCCAGCTACCTGGGAGGCTGAGGCAGAAAGATCACTTGAGCCCAGGAATTCAAACTGACCCTTCAAATGCCAACACCCTTGGGAGGGGGACACCTTTAGAGCTTATAGCCTAGATCCCAGAAAGTTGTCACAAGTGGAAAGAGCTGGGACTCTGGAATCAGAGGGGAGGATGGGGGCACCAAGTCCTGCTCATTACTCCTGGGGCCACGCTGAGCACAATCCACAGCCTCTTTGAGCTTCAGTTTCTTCATTTGAAAAATGGGCTAAGCCATTATTGTTGTTATAAAGATGAGATAAAACATGCCCAGTGCCTAGAGGTAGTCAGTGGTCAGCAAGAATTAACTGGCTGCAGATGGGCATGGTGGCACACGCCTATAATCGAAGACCCTCAGGAGGTTGAGGCAGGAGGATCCCAAGTTTGAGGCCAGCCTCAGCAACTGAGATCCTGTCTCAAAATAAAAAATAAAAGAACTGGGGATGGGGCTCAGTGGTAAAGCATCCCTGGAATCTTTACCATGAAAAATTTCTAATAGCTACTCTTTATGTTTTTCTTATTATATCCTAGACTTTATATATGATAATGATGGTCCTCTTAACCCTAGTCTGGGGCCTGTTACCATTTCCATTTCTTTCTTTCTTTCTTTTTGGTATCAGGGCACTTAACCACTGAGTCACATTCCCAGCCCATTTTTATTTTTCATTTTAAAATGACCTCACTTAATTGCTTAGGGCCTCTCTAAACTGCTGGGGCTGGCCTCGAACTTGTGATCCTCCTGCCTCAGCCCCCTGGGATTACAGATGTGCACCACACACCCTGCACTATTCCCATTTTGAAGAAGAGGAAACAGATTCAGAGTTGTTAAAATACATAAAGCCACATAGCCAGGAAATGGCTGCAGCTGAATCCAAAGGAGTCTAACCTTCTGCCCCTTCCAATCACCCAGGATGCCCTTTCTGGCTCTTTTCCCCCTCCTTTACTCCAACCTGTCTATGAAACCTAGATCCTCCAAGAAGCCTTCCAAGATGTCATTCCAGGCTAGCCTGTGTCCTGCCATATCTGTGCTTTTATTTATTTATTTATTTATTTATTTATTTATTTAGTCAGTCATTCATTTATTTATTTATTTTGCAGTGCTGTGAATTGAACCCAGGGCCTTGGGCATGCCTTGCATGTACTCTACCATATCCCCAGCCCTCCTCTGTGCCTTTAAAACACAATTAGTTCAAAGCACTCTTCTGCATAAAATCCTCACCCAGAATTGAATTTAAAGCCTTTTTTTCTGGAGGGGGGGTAACCAGGGTTTGAACCCAGGGGCACTTAACCACTGAGCCACATCCCTAGCCCTTTTTTATTTTTTTATTTTGAGACAAGTTCTCACTAAGTTGCTTAGGGTCTTCCTAAATTGCTGAGGCTGGCCTTGAATTTTCCATCTTCCTGCCTCAGCCTCCAGAGCTGCGGGAATTCTAGGACTGCACCACCACACTGGATTGAATCCAGAATGTTACAAGAAGACCTATGACCTCTGCACCCACTCAGCCCCCTATCTCTCTGAATTGGTTTCCCCTTCCCTCGTCCACTTCCATCCACCTCCTAGTTGGGTTTTAAATGTGCTAGGCTTGCTTTCTGTCTCAGGGCCTTTGCACTTACTACTCTCATTGCCTTCAACTTTCCACTGACTGCCGTCTTTTGCAGGGGCCCCCCAGATTGCCCTCTCTAAAACAGCAGTCCCATCTGGTATTCCTTCTCATCCTGTTTTATTTTCTCCCTGGAATTCATCTCCTCCGACATATTCCAGTGCCTTTGTTTATGTGTGTGTTGTCCTTCCTCTCTGGACCTTAAGCTTCCTGAGGTCAGACGCTGTCCTTGGAGTGGGGGGGGGGGGCAGCCACCAAAGCATTGTAAGGCCAGAAGTAAGGTAACTGCAAACACTTTTTAAAATGATTTCTTTGTTGGTTGTGCAGAGAACAGATAGGAGAGAATATGATTCCTTATTAGAAAAAGAATTTTAATGCTAAAAATGGTTTTAAAAACCCCTGACATAGCCCTCTAGGAATGAGTATCACCCTCTCATTCCCTAGGCTCAGAGGGGTAGAAATATCCCTCTGGAGACTTAATAATTTCTGGGTTTCTCCATGAACCCAGGACACCCTCCCTGAGCGTGTGCATGGACAGGGCTCCTCACCGAAGCAGCCCCCGGCCCTCAGGGTTGAGGGGCTCATCCTGAGTGCTTCCTGGGTGTCAGGGCCCTGGGGGAGCTTGTGAACTACAACCCCGGGAGTCCAGAGCTGCCGCAGGAGCCAGGGCAGGACTGGGCTCTGGTGGGAGCCACTGCTGTGGAGAGGCCTTAGCTGCAAGAGGGGTCCCAAGACCTGGGTTCAGATCCCCCACATGGTTGCTCCGTCCTGTACACACCTCTGAGCCTCATCCTCAGCTAAGAAATGATGCTGTATGTGAACGTCCTGGAGAGTGCCCAGCTCAGGGCCCCAAATCAGCAACTGGTGCAAGCTGGCACAGGAGTTAGCAGGCCAAGCCACTGCTGGGGTCCTGCCAGCTCTGCTCCCACGGGCTGTGAGACCCTGAGCAAGCTGGCACTGGTCTCCAGGCCTTGATTAGCTCATCCATGAATGCTGGGGTCTGTACCCACACAGTGAGTGCAGAACCCATCCTCCAGACACTGACATAGGGTTTGTTACTGGGTTTTCCCCACACACAATCTGAGGGGCCCAGGAAGGTCCCATGAGCTGCCCCATGTAGCTATTTAACTCCCACATGTAGCTATTTAAATTAATTAAAATTTAAATTTTAAACTCACTTCCTCGGTCACACTAGCTACACTCTTGGTGTTTAGTGGCCATATACAACCAGAGGCTCCTGCATTGAACAACACAGAACTTTTTTTGTCTTTGCAGAAAGTGGCAAAAAGTGCCGAGTCTAGAATGTTCTATTAAAATGTGAACAGCATGGTGGCTGGGAGTGCCTACTCAGCGGTGAGCCTCATGTGCACGACCCTGGATTTGATCCCCAGCACTGCAAAAGGAAATGCCAACTGGGACGAGGAAAGAGGCTACCCTCGTCCACCCACTTGAAGGGTTGTCCTTTTCTGCAGCAAGTCCTGGGACACACCCATGGTGCCCTCGATGACTCTTGTCCTTCCAGGAGTCAAGAAAATCCAAAATTCTCCAAAACCACTGCTTCGTCCTATAGGCCGAAAGTGCCAGTGGAGACGAGGGGAGGGACAGAAGTCCACCTGACCACCCACCATGTGAGGGGCCTCACAGCCCTGCCCAGCAGCCTGGGATACCTCCTCTAGAGGCCCCTCAGGCCAGTCCCTCCAGCTGTCCAATCTGTCTCCAAAGAGAGAAGGCCACCTCCACCTGTCACCTGTGCCCACAACGGCCTGCTCTGGCCTCCTCTCACTCCCTGGACACCCTTCTCCAAGAGAACTCTGCTTTCTAGCTTTGCCCCCTTCCTCTCTAGCGCCACCGCCCCTGCCACGCTGGCCCCCCGCTGCTTTCACCTGGATACCTGGAAAACCAGGAGTGCCAGCTGGTCCTCCTCCTGGCCAGTACTCCTCTGGGACAAGCTTCTAAAACATGGACCTGCCCCCACCATGTGGCCCCCATCACCATGGTTCACAACACGGCCCTGGAGGCTGGGCTGCCTGCAAGGACTTCCACCCCTTCCTGAGCTCACTGCTCCTCACCTGCCCTGGACCTCCAAACACTCCTGTCCACAACTGTGGGCCCCTCCTTCCCCACCTCTTCCCTCAGCCTCCAGCCTGGCTGAATCTCACCCCCAGATCGAGCTGCTTCCCCTGTTCAGGCCCGAAGAGGCCCAGATCACATGGTCCTACATGGCCAGTTATGTCTCTGTCTCTGGCTGGCCTGTAAGTTCCTTCAAAATAAGTGAATTTCTCCCTCAGCCCCCAGGCCTGGCTCCTGGCAGGGTCCCAGTAACTTCACACAAGAGTCTCCCCAGTCTCCTTCTGGTGGACTCTGTTCTCTCGCATTTGACAGATGAGGAAAAGACAACTTAGAGGAAGACCCAAGGTCTCCCAGCATGACAGCCACCTACTCAGACTCGGGTAAGTATCAGAAGCATCCCTAGAAGTAGCATTGCTGGGTCTCAGGCAGCTCATGTTCCTGTGAAGGGTAATGTGCATTTAAAGGTT
>JAJEJO010000775.1:0-22049 GCA_020662805.1 Glaucomys volans
ACACTTCCTCAGGCCCCTATTGACCCTTTTCTATTGATTAAGTAAAAATGTATAAAACACTAGATTTTAAATCCCACTAAGACATGTGTTTTATTTAATTAGTCTTCATCTTGCCCCAAACAGCACTTTGCAAACTACAGTGATCAAAAAACAGGTGTGTTAAATACATAATGAAACATGCTCTATTAACCACAGTAGACCGGAAGAAGATTTCACTGGGTGCTTCTTGCAAGTATATCTCTATGTTCAGGAAGACTTAGAAATTCCATTGTTTAAGGCTTTTTTAAAAGCCTCAAGGCTTCATCAAGACTCACCTCCCAATCTGATGCTTCAAAACAAGTCTGTGATTTGCCTCTTTTTTTTTTACTGCTAAATATTATTTATTTTAATTTATTTTATTTTTTTACTTCTTTTTTAAAATTTATTTTGATTCATTGTACACAAATGGGGTACAGCTGTTGTTTCTCTGGTTGTACACAAGTAGAGTCACACCATTTGTGTAATCATATATGTACATAGGGTAATGATGTTTGTCTCATTCTGTTATTATTCTTACCCCCTCCCCAATCCCACCCCCCTTTTTTCCCTATGCAATACATCCTTCCTCCATTCTTGCCTCCCTCCCACCCCACATTATGTATCATCTTCCACTTATCAGAGAGATCATTCAGCCTTTGGTTTTTTGGGATTGGCTAATCTCACTCAGCATGACCATCTCCAACTCCATCCATTTACCTGCAAATGCCATACTTTTATTCTTCTTTATGGCTGAGTAATATTCCATTGTGTATATATACCACAGTTTCTTTATCCATTCATTAATTGAAGGGCATCTAGGTTGGTTCCACAATCTAGCTATTGTGAATTGAGCAGCTATGAACATTGATGTGGCTGCATCACTGTAGTATGCTGATTTTAAGTCCTTTGGATATAGGCCAAGGAGTGGGATAGCTGGGTCAAATGGTGGATCCATTCCAAGTTTTCTAAGGAATTTCAACACCACTTTCCAGAGTGGCTGCACTAATTTGCTATCCCACCAGCAATGTATGAGTGTACCTTTTTCCCCACATCCTTGCCAACACCTATTATTCTTGATAATAGACAGTCTAATTGGAGTGAGATGGAATCTCAAGGTGGTTTTGATTTGCTTTTCTCTTATTACTAGGGATGTTGAACATTTTTTCATGTATCTGTTGATTGCTTGCAGATCCTCTTCTGTAAAGTGTCTGCCCATTTCCTTAGCCCATTTATTGATTGGGTTATTTATTTTCTTGGGGTAAAGTTTTTTGGGTTCTTTGTAGATTCTGGAAATGAGTGCTCTGTCTGAAGTGTGTGGCAAAGATTTTCTCCCACTCTGTAGGCTCTCTCTTCACATTGCTGATTGTTTCCAACTTTTCTACTCCCTGCTTGCGCTTTTAGGTTTTCCCTGACATCCTCACCATTCTTCCTTGTTTCTGTCCAGGTTAATTGGTTTCTCTTGCTCACAAAATTCCCCTTCTGTGTTCCCTAGTCTGTACCCCCTATCACCTATCTTTTAGTTTCAAGAGTATGCTTTTGGGTTAGTATGTCCAGGCAAACTGAACTTCGCAGCATTGCCCCTAGACTTATTCATGAATTTTCTTCTGGAAGTATTGTGGAGTCCTGAGAGATCAGACCCAGAAAAAGAGAAGTGAGTCTTTCCACTTTAGAATGGGAAGTTAAGTGTTTATCTCACCCCATCTTGTATTTTATAGATGAAGAAAATGAGACAGGAACCAAAAGAAAATAGAGTAGCTGTTACTTTGCGCTCAGGAAGACTCTAGCCCAGTGGTTCTCAACCAAGCATAATTTTGTCCTCCATGGGTATTTGGCAATGTCTGAAGACATTTTTGCTTAACATGACGTGGGTGGAGGATGCTTCTGGAATCTAGTGCACAGAGGCCTGGGAAGCTAAATGTCTTTGAATACATGGATCAGCCAGCTCTCTACCCATGAAGAATTTTTGGTCCAATATATCAGTGGTGATAAGGATGAAAATATCTGTTCTAGTTCATTAAGGCAACATAAAGATAACAGAACATAGAGAGATAAAAAGATAAATTTTGAGTTTTGGCTTCTAGCTTGTGTACACTCTGCACACAGTGGGCACCTTATGATAACAGATACCATTAATAGTGAGGATTATGAGATAGTGCTCACATATTAATGAGCACAAGTAATGCATCAGAAATTACTTTCACCAATAATAGAAATAAGTCTCTGAGCCCTGCTTAGACTGTTTCCTGTCACAAGAACTAGGCAAGATTAATGTGACTTAGGCTATGGGCATGTAGTAGAGGTCACAGACTTCTATGAGTGGTCCTACATTTATTCCGACCCATAAACTGGGTGGCCATATTGACAATGAAGTTATAGTGTTTTCAGATATGCCTTGACCTAAAAGTCCATAGATCAGGTTCTTAATTCTAGCTCAGATGTAGATTGTTTTGCATGACAAGGACCAAGTTGTGATTTCTCCATTCTGGGCTTAGTGTAGTCTTCAGTTTGTCAAATGCTATGGTAACATTGACCTCAAAGGTGATAGCTTCCAACCCTGACAACCTACAGAATTTTTTTTCCTATCTATATACCTCTCTCTTAGTTTTAGAATAAGGTTATAAAGATGTTATGTAACAATGTTTCCTTTTCATTAAGAGTAAGAATAAGGAGAGGAAAGAAGCGGAGTGTGGGACATGGAAGCTAACCCAGGAAATGTGATGTGGTGGTTAAGATCATGTGTGCTTAAATCATTTGGGATTAGAACCCTGACTGCAGCCTTTCATCAACTCCATGTTGCTGAATAGTTACTTAACCTTCCTGCTCCTCAGTTTTCTCATCTGTGTGGCGGAAATGATAACAATACCTGTACATTTGGTTTTGTGCAGGAAAAAAGATAATATGCTCATAAAGATTAGGATAGCCCCAAAGTAAAGAGCTAAATCAAAGAGATCAGACAATATGATTTGGTTTCTACATCAAAGGTTAGAAAAACATTATTTTCCTCCCCTTAGTTGGATTGTTCTTTGAAAAAAATAGAATTCTGAACATTGATTTGGTAATATTTTTAAATTTGTGCAAGTGAGAAAAAATGCACAAATACATACATTCCCAGCAGAATCCTCTTGTGCAATATACAATACAAAAATAAAAGAAAATCATTTACCCACTGGCACTGTAGCTGGTTTCTCTGTCTATTCTGGTTTCATATGCGACATCACTGTGATTTAGATTAAAACCCGAGTGTCCCTGGGAAAAATATTGCTCCCTTTCTTTTGCTTATGGCTGGGGAAAGAGGTTTTCTAAGATCATACTCCCTGTGTCCCTGTACTCTAAGAGGTCACTTGGCTCTTCTTTTGGCATGTTTCCCCAATGTTAGTTAGTGCAAATCTTTTTCAGATATCAGCTCTCTCATTAGTTCTATTGGTTTCAACAGCTCCGTGGACACAGTAAATGTAATATTTAACACCCAGAGGAAAAGTGTTTCACTCGAATGAGTCTTTCATCATCTCTGCCCATCTGGAGCTCCCTTTAAACTCATGTAGCACCACCTGCCTAGGAAAACAATGAACTTAGGTCACTTTTCCTTTTCCATGCTGGCAGCACTCCCATAAAAAAAAGTTAGTGCCAGGAAAGGTGGTTTTGTTTCTGTTGGTGTTTTGTGAGTGGGAGGAGTCCTGATTCTTTATAGATCATATTGGTCCTATCATTTCCTGAAGAATTGCACTGAGATTTGATTAGATTCCAACCTTTGATTGACACCTGTTAATAACCTGCAAGATGTGTGAAGGATGCTAATATTGTCAGCCAGAGTTATCTATGACTTTATTTTTCATCAGCTTTGTCACTCTAGGGCAGCAGTGAAGGATATTATTTTTTTCTTAAAATGTTGTTGTGGATCCACAGACACTGGACTAGGGAAATTGCCCTGTACATCTACCTTTATTCTAGTTCTTAAGAAATATATTGCTAGGATTGTATGTGATATTCAAATAATTCATTGATATACTTTATCACCTGAATTTGAATATGGTGATAGACAGCTTGGTGACAAAGCTATTTATTCCCTATATTAATCCTGGGAGTTTGGTTTTGTCCAAGTATTTTTTTAAGTCAGATATTTTGCTTAAAAAATCTAAATAATGGCCAGACCTCAGGAAATTCAAGTTCATTGACTCGCAATAAAAAAAAAAAGAAAAAACAGAAAAAAAAGCATGCTAAAAGAAATAAAATGTCTCATAATCACTTAAACAGCCCAGTTGAATACAAGTACCTAAAAAACAACTGTTGATATTAAAACTCAGTTGTTACGTTGTTACGGTGCTGAATACATAATAGATAAGGAATGAGTAGAGAATAAATAAAATTTAGTACAAAGTAGAAAACACAACTGGTTTACTCTTGAACTTATAAACAGTTTATTATATACATGCAAAAAAGAACTATGAGATAATTTCACAGATGAAAAAATGAGATTGGAATTGTTCACAATAAAAAAGATCAGAGTTGAGTAAGCCAATTGAAGATCTGCAATGAAGGGTATTTGCTCCTTATTCTGTGGATAGTTTAGTGTCCCCAGGTTTAGTGAGGCCTATTCTTTCAATGCAGCAAAATCTCTTCTACCACGTCCTGCAAAATGGTTCTTGAAGAGCATATCTCTGGGAAACCAAGGCTAGCCAAGTTACAGGCCATGAAGGAACTCTATTCACATGATACTCAAGAAAGAGTTGTCCTCTGCTTTTGGGATGATTTCACTGCCACTACAAGAAAAACTCAGAGGACAAATGCTATGATACACATCCCATTGTTCCATGCCAGACCTGGACATCCTGTAATTTGCAATTCCAAACTGCTGTTAATCTGCAACTAATGATTACATACCCTCCTTTCATCTTCTCCATCTTCTTGCTAAGGTAAAACTATGCCAAATACATGGTTTTTATTTGTTCTAATTAGTTATACATGACTGTAAATGCATTTATGCACTTGGATATATCATACATAAGGTAATAATGTCTGTTTCATTCTATAAACCTTCCTATTCCTGTATCCCTTCCCCTCCCTTCACTCCCCTATACCAAACATAAAGAAACTCTATCCTTCTCTCCTATCACCCCCCTTGTTGTGAATTAGCATCCAAATATCAGAGAAAACAGTCTTTGGTTTGGGGGGATTGGCTTATTTCACTTAGTATGATATTCTCCAACTCCATCCATTTAAAGGCAATGCCATAATTTCATTCCTCTTAAAGTTGAGTAATATTCCATTATGTACATATATAACTGCTTGACCAATTCGTGATCATATATCATGTACAATCAGAAAAATGGGAAATTATCCTGCATATATGTATGATATATCCAAGTGTATAAATGCATTCCATATATATGTGTGTGTATATAAAAAGTTATATATATGTACATATATAACTTTTTCTTTATCCATTTATCTGAAGGGCACCTAGGTTGGTTCCATGGTTTAGCTATTGTGAATTGACCTGGACCATACAGATTCTCAGCCAAGTTCTACAATACCTTCAAAGAAGAATTAACACCAATATTCCTCAAAGTATTCCATGAAAGAGAAAAGGAGGGGACACTTTCAGTCATTCTATGTGGCTGATATCATCCTGACACTAAAACCAAATAAAGACACATCAAGAAAAGTAAACTTCACACCAATATTCCTGATGAATACAGATGCAAACATTCTCAACAAAATTCTGGTAAATCACATACAAAGACATATTAAAAAGACTGTGCACCATGATCAAGTGGGGTTCATCAAGTGATGGTTCAATATATGGAAATCAATAAACATAATTCATCATATCAATAAACTTAAAAAAAGAATCATATGATCACTTAAATAGATGCAGAAAAAGCATTTGACAAAACACAGTACTCCTTCATGTTCAAAACAATAGAAAAACTAGGGAGAGTAGGAACATACCTCAACATCATAGAAGCTATATATGCTAAGCTCAAGGCCAACATAATTCTAAACAGAGACAAATTGAAAGCATTCCCCCTAAAAACTGGAACAAGACAAGGATACCCTCTTTCACCACTTTTATTCAACATTATCCTTGAAACCCTAGCCAGAGCAACTTGACAGAAGAAAGAAATTAAAGGTATACCAGTAGATAAAGAAGAACTTGAACTATCACTATTTGCTGAAGACATGATTCTACATTTAAAACATCCAAAAAATTACACCAGAAAACGTCTAGAATAAATGAATTCAGCAAAGTAGCAGGATATAAAATCAACACTCATAAATCAAATGTATTCCTCTACTTCAGTGATGAATCCACTGAAAGAGAAATTAGAAAAATTACTCCATTCACAATAGCCTCAAAAAAAAAATACTTGGGAATCATTCTAACAAAAGAGGTGAAAGAACTCTGCAATGGAAACACTAAAGAAAGAAATTGAAGAAGAACTTGGAAAATCAAAAGAACTCTCATGCTCCTGCACAGGCAGAATTACTATTGTCAAAATGGCCATTGTACCAAAAGTGTTATACAGATTTAGTGCAATTTCTATTAAAATCCCTATGACATTCTTCATAGAACTAGAAAAATCAATCATGAAACTCCTTTGGAAAAATAAGAGACCCAGAATAGTCAAAGAAATCCCTAGCAAAAAAAGTGAAGGAGGAGGCATCACAACACCCAAACTTAAACTATACTACAGAGCCATAGTAACAAAAACAACTTGGTATTGGCACTAAAACAGAAACCTAGACCAATGGTACAAAATAGAAGACACAGAGACAAACCCCACAAATACTGCAATCTACTAGACAAAGGTGCCAAAAATATTCAGTGGAGAAAAGACAGCCTATTTAACAAAGGTTACTGGGAAAAATTGAAAGCCACATGTAACAAAATGAAATTAAACCTCTATCTCTCACCCAGCATGAAACTCAACTCAAAGTGGATCAAAGACTTAGGTACTATAGAACAGAGACCCTGCACCTACCAGAGAAACAGAAGGCACAAATTTTTACCACATAAGCCTAGGATCTGACTTCCTTAACAAGACCCTTAAAGTGCAAGAAGTAAAATCAAGAACAAGTAAATGGGATGGATTCAAACTAAAAAGCTTCTTCTCAGTAAAAGAAACAATCACTAATGTAAAAAGAGAGCTTACAGATTTTCTTTATATTAGATAGAAGGGAGTGAAGGGATGGAAAGGGGTATGGGGATAGAAAGGATAGTAGATTGAAACAACATTATTATTTCATGTACATATATGACTGCATGACTGATGTGATCCTACAATATGTACAATCAGAAAAATATGAAATTACACTCCATTTATATATGATTTATCAAAATGTATAAATGCATCTTATTGTCATGTACAACTAATTAGAACAAATGAAAAATTAATTAATAAAATAAAGAATACAGGCAATAATAAATGTTAGTGAGGATGGAGGGAAAAAGGTAACACTCATACGTTGCTGATGGGACTGCAAATTGGTGCAACCACTACAAAAAGCAGTATGAAGATACCTTAGAAAACTTGGAATGGAGCCACCATTTGACCCAGCTATCCCACTCCTCTGTTTATACTCAAACATCTTAAAATCAACATACTACAGTAATGCGACCATGTCAATGTTAAATACCTTTTTAAACAACTCATCTAAAGTCCCATGGCAGTGCTGGCTTTTTTTCTAGTCATGCAAAAAAGAAGGCTTTTTAAATCTGTCTTTATTCAGAGCTAAGCTGAATGGGTATAAAATTTTTCCACCTTTTTAATTCACCTAATTTTGTGTCTTTTTTAATATTTGCCATGTGTTTTGTTTTACCCATTTGGGATTACCCTTCAAGTAGAATGAAGTTGGTTTTTTTTTTTTTCCAGAAAATGCATTTCATTGAACAATCTTTTCGATTAATTAATCACTTCATCTTTTAGTCACCTAAAGTATGATTGTAAACCTGAAGGTTTTGAAACTTGAGCAAAAAAGAGAGGAACAAGGAGAAAGCAATGAAAATAATAACTCTGTTAACTCAGGGATACATTTGCTTTTAGAGTAGTTAAATACTATTGTATCACAATTGATTTACTTGTAACCCACTAAGATCAAAAGTCAAACAAAGCCAAGACATGACCCCGATATAGGACTCTAACTCAGGACAAAGGCAAGAGATCCAATCAAAGCGAAAGCCCAATACTTGGAATTGCTAACTGATTTACTCTTCTGTTAATGAATAAAGCCATTTTAATAATGACTAAGAACCAAAGAGTAAAGGAATCCTAAATAAATCATAAAATTTTTCTTCATTTTCTATCACAAATAAGGAAGTATTTGCAGGGGCTAGGGTTTGGCTTAGTGGTAAATGCAGCCTAGCATGTGAAAAACCATAGTTTGATTCCCCCCCCCGCCTCCCTCCAAAAATAAGTGAGAATGAGAGAGAGAAAGAGAACGAAAATTAAAATTTTCTCTTAAGTGTGTAGAAGGCTGTAGACTTTATCTAGTTGAGTACTCTGACCTCTGAACTTGAGGTACAATCTGGATTCTGTCATTAGCAAGCAGAAATGATATCTTATTCCTTATGGAAGAACAATTCTTTGAAAAACTTATATGTTATACTCCATGTATATATAATATGTCAAAATACACTCTGCTGTCATGTATACCTAAAAAGAAAAAAAGGAAAAATAAATTAAATAATTTTTTAAAAAACAATGGGAACATTTTTAAGTCAAGTTGTGCCCTTTGTGAGAATTTGGGTCCATGCCTCACGAGAGGCCACAACAGGCACCATTTTCTTCTCAAGTTCCACTCTGCTTTCTTCAGAAACAGCATAACTACAAGGTAAGAATTATAATTCTTGATATTTATAGTTGTTGAAGAATTTCCACATACTTGCAATCTTGTCACTTATAGAAACCTTATTGCACAGACTGACAGATTATGCTACACTGACACCCCCAGCAGGAGCTTCTCCTCAAGTTGTCTACTCTACTTACACATCCAGTGGGTGCTGGCCTATGTGTCCAGCATTTTCCTCCCATTTTCCCCAGGCTAATAAATGCAAATACCATCTTTCTAGCTGTCCCTACTAAAATGAGGAGACACTCTGATTCCTTTCATATTCACATTCAATTCTCTATCAATAGAAAATACCATTGTTTCTGTTTCCAAGATACAATCAAAATCTTACCCACTCTCTGATTACCTCCATTGCTACTCATCCTGGGCCAAACCAGGCTCTCCCAATTATATTCTTCTATTGCCTCAAATATTCAATTCCAAATCCACTGCTGGAATGACCTTTAAAGGTGTAAACCAGATCTTGCACAAAAACTTGTAATCACTGCCCATTTCCTTCACAGTAAAATACAAAGCTTGTCTATGGGACCCCTCCACCCATAATATTGCACTTTTAATGAGATGTAAGATTCACAGGACAGAAGATGTTAACTATTTAACACTGTATACCTAGGGCATAAAATAGTAATTGGTATAGAGTAGGTGCAAAACTATTGGCTGTTGGATGGATTTTAATAGGTAGAAGGAGTTATTGGGCTCAAAGTCAATTGGGAATCTCAGAGACAGATAGTTATGTGTAAAGAATGGAAGATGAGGAAGAATATTTAAGATATTTTGCTGTACATTAGAAAGACACTCTATTCTCTTTCATATTTCCTTAAAAATTGAATAAAACTTGAGATATCTTTCAGTTCTGTCTTTGTTGTGTTGGTATATTATGATTTTGTCTTGGCAGTCTTCAAAGTCAAGACCATACAGAGCCCCAGTTTAATTCTGTTTACAAATAATTTGTATATTATTTAGTGGGAAGTCAGGGAGGAGGTATGGGGCAGGAATGATAGTAGAATGAATTGATGATTATTACTCTATATGCATATATGATTACATGACTTGTGTAACTTTACTTCATGTACAACCAGATGAATGACAAGTTATATTCCATTTATGTATGATATGTCAAAATGCATTCTACTGTCACTAATTAGAACAAATTAAAAATAAATAAATAAAATTCAAAATAGAAAAAAAGTCTACACAGACATTTGCCTATATACTTGTTGCCTATTTCTTGCATACTTGCTGCCTATTTCCTCAAGTTATTCAATATTCATTCCAGTCGTGAGGCCACCCCACACAGATATTTGGCCTGACATCACTCCCAAAGGTAGCTTACTATCTTGGTCAAGATCATGAAGCCTCATGTCCTGTCAGGTTACAGGAGGACTGGGATGACACCTGGTGTGCTTTCAACACAGTTGCATGCTTTTGGCAGGACCTAGAGGGTGTTCTTTTCTTTGCAAATCTACCACATGTGCCTGTCCAGTCTATGTAATCAGGGGTGGCAATGAAAATGAGAGCACCTCACAGACTGACCACCACTGGAGGAGAATTGAAATGTCTAAATTCTCTCCTAGGCAGTCAGTCATCTTGAGAAAAGACCAGCCTGACTTCATGTGGTTACAAGAAGGCAATCATGCAATGTCCTCATGTGTCTTGGAGACATGGGAGACTCCTTCCTCTGCATCACTCTGGGAAATGGCCTTTCTCCCATGAAAAACAAATGATAAAACAAAATCCTCCAAGTTGGCTCAAGTTGAACAGACTCAAAATTTAGTATGTTTATTATTTTATAGTCATAAATTTCAAGAAAAAATCTACAAAGTCTCCCACTTTGTAACTTTATCCAAATTCATCAAGGGTTAGCCTTTTAGCTAATTTTCTTTATCATTTATGCTTGCATGTTTGGTTTATTATATTTTTATTTATAATTGAAGATAAATTTGAGCCACAATGCCCAATTCTCTCCTAAAATATTTCAATGTTTACTTTCTAAAAGTGAGAAAATCCCTTTACATGACAATAGTATGATTTTCAAAATCAAGAAATTTTGGCATGAATATAACACTAATGTCTAATTCACAATTTATATGCAAACAATCATTTTTTTCCCCCAGGAATATCCTTCAAAGCTTTCTGTACTGGTTCAGGAGCCAATGCAGAGCAATCATGACATTTAGCTGTCGAGCAGTTTTGGTCTCCTATGGTCTGAAGCCATCCTCAGTGGAATGGTAGCTGAGTAAAGCAACATGCAGCTATGAGGAGGGGACATGCCTGAGCCACCCCAGCCTCATTTCTGATGGTCTCCTGGCCAGCAGGATTGTCTCAGGCTTGGCTGAAGGGGCAAGGCATTTCCAGAGCCTAGGGCATGATGGCTATAGTAGTTGCCTGAATCTATGCTGATAAAAACTTGCCAAGTCCTGGCATGGTGTGATATTTATATGCACAGTTGGCCTCTAAAAAAGGTGATTATCTAAAGGAAGTAATTGTTTAGAGCCTCACATTGAATTCCAGTCCTCCTTTGGCCTGTGGGACTAACACTGCTAATCAGTGCCAAATTACTGCTATTTTAATTCTTGAATTAAAAACCAGACCAGTCATTTGCTCAGTGGAGGGTCTTCATGGACCTCATCCATGCCCGAGTCTGTGCAGGAGGGCACTTTGCTACACTCCTGGCTGCCAGAGATCACTTTGTGGAGAGGAAGAGGCAAGGCCAGGAGTACTTCGCTGTTGGCTAAATTCTGCCTCCCCAAATTCAGGGAAGAGCAGCAGAGCTGTTTGCAGGGTGAGTAAGGGTTCTGTGCTCAGATCAGGATTGTATAGGGGATAAGAGTTGTAGCAAACCCTGAACTGGGCATTGAGACTTGTGCAGCAATAGTTTAATATTCATGAAAAACGTATGCTTTAGCTGCAGAGATAAACCAGTCAACTGATGTACAGTAGTCCCCTTTCCCCATTCATGGTTTTGCTTTCTGCAGCTTTAGTTGGCTGTAGTCAACAGTAGGCCTAAATACTAAATGGGAAATTCTAGTAATAAATAGTTCATGAGTTTTAATCTGAGTTCCATTTTGAGTAGCAGGATGAGATCTCATACCATCCTGCTCTGTCTTGCACAGGACATGAATCACTACATTTTCTAGTGTATTCATGCTGTATATGCTACCTGCCCATTAATCACCTTGTAATTTTTTGGTTATCACATCAACTGTCTTAGTACCACAGTGAAAATATTCAAGAAACCCTTATTTTACCTAACAAGGACCCAAAAATTCAAGAGTAGTGATGTTTGAAATTTTATGCATCGCATCATATTATTTTAATTGTTCTGTTTTATTAGCTATTATTATTCTCATTTTGTTTTTAATTTTATTTGCAAATTAAACTTTATCATAGGTCTGTACATGTAGGAAAGAAAAAACAGTCTATACAAGGTTCCTTACTATCCATGGTTTCATTCTTTCTGGATTTTATCTTTTTATTTTGATACTGGGGATTGAAACCAGGGCCTGGCACATGCTGGCAAGAACTCTACTACTGAGCTCTATTCCAAAGCCCCATACATCCACTAGAGGTCTTGGAGCATATCTCCTGCAGATCAAGGAGGAAGAGAGTAGCTCAAAACAGTGAGCATGTTAAAAAGTATACATGGACTTTTGTGGGACACTTTCAAACAGTAAAATTAATACTGGGGAGAAGAGGTAAATTAAAGGAGGTAACTGAGCTGAAATATGAGTGAAAAGAAGCCTGACAAAGAAAGAAAAGGGAAAGGGAAAACTCATAGGTAGGGTAGGAGTCAGGATAGGAAAAGCTGAGTTACATTCTCATGGAATGAAGTAGGCTGTTGAAAAATGTGGAAAGGGCAGGAAGGACTGGAGGGGAAGAAGAGTGGGTGCTAATAGTAGAATACAACAAATACAAGAATATACTATAAAAGAGTCAATTCAAGTATTAATATTTTCCAGCTGTGGTTGACTGAAGGGAAGGAAAACTGAATGTGTTTGTCAGCTTTTTGTCACTGGGAGCCAATATCTGACAGTAACAATTTAGAAGGAAAAACTTATTTGGGGTTTATTGTTTCTGTTGTGTCAGTCCATGTCTAGCTAAGTTCATTATTCTGGGACTGAAGTGAGATAGTGCACCATGGTGGAAGAGCATGTGAAGGAAAACTGCTTAGCATATGGCTGGGCAGCAGATGGGTAGGGGGAAAAAGAAAAAGAGAGTGCACCAGGGGCAAAATATAATCCTTTAGGACATGATTCCAGTGACCTCCATGCTCCAGCCACACCCCACTTGCCTATATCTGCCACCCAGTAATCCATTCAAATTATTAATCCATCAGTGAATTAATTCATTGATGAGGTTGCAGTTCTCATAATCTAATCATTTACCTCTGAACATTTCTGCATTGCCTAACACAGGAGCTTTTCATGGGACACTTTATAACCAAGCTCTCACACTGAGGAAAGTAAAGTCATGGGTACACATATGTATATGAAACATACATGGAATTTACTAAGCAATGTGCTTTTCATCTAGCCTGTGTAAGTATCATTTCCATTGTTAAGACCACTTTGGTTAATAAGTGATATTTATTAAGCAGCTACTATGGGCCAGCCACTTCTCTAAGAATTGGGAATACATCAGAATCCATGTCCTCAGGAGATTTTAAATCTAGTTCAACAAATCCAAAAGCTAAGCCTTCCTGCGCATTTACCACATGACAGACACTGTTGTAAGCATTTTTTATGAATCAACTATTTTGATTCTCACAACAGCTCTACAAAGCAAGCATATTGCCTTTAGGGCACTTACAAACTAAAATACAGACATGCTGAGGATGATGCCCAAGGCTGCAACCTTATAAATAACAGCTAGTAATTAAACTTGGGAAACCTGGCATGAAGTGATTCAGTCCCTGAAAAGAGGAAGTCAGAGTTCAGAGAGGTTAAATAATTTTGTGAACACTACTCAGGAATTCTGTTCTGCATCAAAAATTCATGTTTAGTCAGTCTACTGTAATCATATACCTCCTAAAAGTCTTTTCAGTTAACAATAGATGATCTATTCCCAGGATCAGAGTTTCCAGGGACAAGATATTAAACACCATCACTTATTCTGGTAACTGCCCACAGTTCCACTTATTTACTGTAATTCACCAAACACCCATCCCATTCATCTAGATATTGGATTTGTATACCAAACTGTAGCATTTCAATTCACCTGTAACTGTATGTAGTCATTTCTTCTGAACACTGGAACTCTTCTTGAAAGGGTCTCTACTTTGTCAAGTCATCAACACCTGTTTTTTTTTTTTTTTCTTATCTGTACCTTTAGGGAGTGTCTGTCAGGTATGAATCATTAGGATATGTAGATGTCTTCAGGATATCCCTATATACCTGGGTGGGAGTGATACGAATCCTGTGCCAGGGCTTAGCAAAGAGAAGAAATTAAAGACTGTTATGTTTGCTTATTGCCATTTATACAATCCTATTTTCTTTTCAGTACTGGAGATTAAACCCAGGGGCGCTTTCTATCTGAGCTTTATCCCCAGTCCTTTTCATTTTATTCTGAGACAGTGTTTTGCTAAATTCCCAGTGTTGGACTCAAACATCCAAACTTCCAGCCTCAGCCTCCCAAGTATCTGGGATTTCAGGTATGTGCCATCTTTCTGGGCTACAATACTTATTGTTTTTAAAGATACAATCAATCTATTAGTTTATATGTAATAACACAGAAGCGTATTTTGTTTCTTGACTACTTATCTAAGCTTCTTGAAATCTGACAGAATATTTTTTACATAAATACTGTTTCATTGCTTGACAATCCTTAAGACCTTCTAAAATTTTCAAGTTTAATAAATCCTTTATACGTGTACCAATATTTAACAAAATTGTTCTCAGAAAAATGCCTCAACAAGTCTCCAGTGTCAACATTTCCATTCCCAGGAAAATGATAACCTGTAAATGTTTTATTTTCTACCCTTAGGAATTAAAAAACTACTCATGTCATTTCCTTATGTGTATTTTAAAGATATACATCTTGATGTAGGAACTGGTCAAATGTTTATTGAAGATCCATAGTTTCAAGGCTCCTCAATTCATGATATTCATTCATATAACATTCTGAAAGCAATTTTGGAGTAGCATAAACTTATTATCTATGATAATGTAGAGATAATTCCAGTGAATTTAGGAAGTCATCCTTGATCACTGCAGTGTTTTTTTGAAAAGATCTTGTATGATGGCCATGGTTTAAATCTGAATGGAGCTCAGGAATACTGAATTCCAGCCCTATTTCTTCCACTAACAGGGTGCCTGACTTAGGGAAGAGTCTGGCAGAGTAGATATTAATTCTCTTGCTACTTCCATTTTTTTGTTCATAATAAGAGTGGTAGGGTAAAATTACGTCCACGGAGAATGGGGTTTGCAATGTCATGATTCTGGCCAGTAAGGGACTCAGTGTTAGGGAAGAGTTGTCCTGATTTCTGAATCTGTCCTCTAGTCCTAAAATGTTAGCCTCAACTTCTTCCTGTATTTCTGGGCAGGAGTCCTCTGATTCTGGATAGACTTAGCTTCACCTTTCCTTGTTATTTAGGTTTTCTCATTCCTGCACAGTTTCCTGATTTGTTGGTGGTTCTTCATGGAAAGGGAAAGCGAGGAGCACAAAGAATAAATTCGAGTCCCATGGGGACCTTCTACTGAAAATACACTTGTCCTCCTTGCACCTTTTCTTCTCCTCTCTAGCATAGCTCAGCCTTCAATTATGTGGAAAGTCACCCATTTTTTTCCAGATGATTCTGAAAGGCATCTAATAATTCCACCTCAAAGAACCTCAAGTAGGACATTCAACACACCTGCTTCCAAAGGTAAATTGTAAATCTGGTGTCTTTTCCAATAAACACTTGGCAAAAACTTGCTGGCAGAGCTATGACATTTTATCCTATGGCCAGCAAGTCATTCTTCTATTCACCAGCTGCTTTCTTCCTTAATGGTATTTAAATCCTCTTTTCATTTGGAAATCTCTAGCAACTGCTTCCAAATACCGTGAAGAAGATTTTCTACAATTTTCTATAATTTTCTTAGAGGCTTCTTAAAGTCAAAATTATGTTTCTCCATGACTTCTTAAGTGACCTGGAAAAATATTTCAATTGGTAGAATCAATTCCCTCTGAGACTAGTGTGTGTACACCATGAGGACCCCAAGGACACAAATTTGAAGGACAACTTTTTCCTATGAGATCATTCTGTAAGAAATTCCCTCAATTCCAGACACTGTATTGATTATATGGTTTTGGATCAGCCAGTTCATTTGGGTGACAGATGATTCTTGCCCTTGTGTTACCCTTGCATATCTCAGGCTTTAAAAGATTGCTAAAGGATCATGAATATTAAACAGACAGAGACCCTGGGTGGAGAAATTCTCATGCTAGACATCATATCCTTGTTTATCAAGGTCTGTTTGTGTTTTACTCAGACGTGTATTTGCTGGGCAGTCTTTTTATTGTTTGCCCTGGTAGAAATGACAACACATGCACACACAAAAAACTTTGCTTTTAAGATTTAAACAAGGGATGCACTGGAGCCAAGGGCAGCACGCCTCTGAGAGCAAAAAGCTATTCTGGATAGGTTCCCTACCTCCCTCCTCTGAAGCTGCTTCATCAAGGGCCATCTGGTCAGCTCCGCATGCTTGGAGGAGCGACGCAGGGGTCCAGATGGATGGATTCTTGGAGAGTTCTTTAAAAATCCATGCATCCAACCCTTGAGTCACCATATGCCAAAAGGTCACCTCATCCTGAGTGGCATCCTTCCCGGGTATTTCTCTGTGGTTTATCATGTGGAGTTGGCACCCTGGTGATTTCAGGGGTTATAGGTTTTAATTAATGCATCATTATAATTACTCTAAGTACTAGCGAGCATCATTGATCACAACTTCATCTCATCTGAGGTTTTGGAAAATAAAACAAAAAGGAGGAGGTAGGCATGCTGAGTAGACCCTGTGCCAGGTGAAAGCACAGGTAAATTGGCAGCAGGGGTTGAAGTTCTTAGTTTGGTCACTGTTCTACAACATGAGTACCAGAAATGGCTACCACACCTTCAAGGCACAGAAAGGGGTCTTATCTCTACTCTGCAGATGGGTACTCAAAGGTTTAAAGGACTCTGCGGGGGGAAAAAATGTAAAAGGAAAGTACAAATGAGAGGGGAATTAGTGCATTTTCCCAATAGTTAAGTCATGCCCTTAAGAAATTAGAAAAAAGCATTTTAAGACAGTGCATTTATTCTCTGATTCTCTGAAAGTGCAGCTTCTCCTGCAGGTAAAAGGTTAAGCAGTATGACATTTACAGTTCTCTCTCAGCTCCAGGCTCTCCTCTTCCTTGGTCTCTTTGCAAAGCACTCAGCAAATCTGGGGGACAAGCTAATATGGAAGCCTGGGGCCCAGACATCTTCTCTGCCCAGGAGTCCCAGGGCCCCTCTGCATGGCTTATCTGCTTCATCACAGATTCAGTGGCCCTTTTCCAGAGTGGCAGGTCGATATAACCTCAAGCTGGTGTCTTACTGTGAGTGGCACACACTTCACAAGAGTCCCTCGATAGTGTGGGAAATCTCATTAAAGCCTGACATTTGCTGAGCATCCCCAGAGGGCAAAGGTGCCGGTTCCAATCACAGGGCCACACTGCAGGGCCCAGCAGGCAGTGTGGTAGCATTGAGATGGAGCTGTCATCTTCAGCACTCCTTGTCCCTCAGTCTCCATCACCTACTGCAGCCCTGAAGGACTCATGTACCTTCTGATGGGAGTCTGAAAATATTCTACTCACCCTTGTCTTTTTTCCCTCCCCAACAACTTCTCACACAGCTATGACTTTGCCTGCAGTTTGTTCAGAACAGCATAGAAACCAGAACAATCCTCTCATCCAGTGCTTTTCGACCTGGCCGTGAGCAAAAGACCTGGGTGACTAGAGGAAGTAAGGTCCTCTCTAAAGATGCTCAGAGAGAAGTCACTTCACTCTTGGGCACATCTGGATGTACAGAGAAGGTCTGTGTGACTAAGCCTCCTAAAGGGCAGCATTCAAAGAGATAAAGCATTCAAATGCAGATAAAGACAAAAGCACCAGTGGTCTGTAAACCCTATTGTCCAAGAAATCTTGTAAAATGATAGCTGTCTCCACTCAATATACACCAATGAGTTTTACTGTGGGTTTCCAGAAGCACAGTGTGGAGAGCAGGTTCTTTCTTAGCCTTCTAGACATAAACAGAGAATATACAAATCTACTCCAAATCTGGCTCAACATCAGGCTTTTGTATGTACATTTTTTTGCATCCAGGATATATATAATTTCCCTAAGTGAAATACAGCAGTCACACACTATATAACATGGAAGGTGGGGCTCCCCTAAGAATTCAATGGAGCTAAAAAATCACTATCAGCTAGTGACATCATAGCCATCCAAACATCACAGCACAGTGCACTACTCATGTGTGTTGGCACCTGCGCTGCCAGGGATATAAAAATACAGCACATGAAGTTACGCAGAGAAAACGATGCTTGATATTGATAAATTACTATGTCATTGGCTTATATATTTATGATACTATGCTCTTTATCATTATTGTAGAATACATTCCTACTTATCAAAAAACTTATTATAAAATAGTATGTTGTGTTACATCAGCAACTGCCACCTTCACCTCATGTTTACATCTCTTGATGCATCAAGAGGCCACATGAAATAATTGATTGACCTATATCGTTTAGGTCACTCTAAGTGTGCTCTATTGAGTTCACACAATGATTAAATCTTCTAAAGGTAAAATATTCACAAAGTGTCCCTATTGTTAAGTGACACATGACTGTAATCCCTTCCCTTGGGTTAGTTTGTGGTTCATGGATTAAAGCCATTCCCAGAATTTATGTTGGGCTTTATCAACTTGAACTTTTTGTAACTCAGTCTCTTTGAATATTGCATAAATACTAGCACCTACTGTGTCTGCTATATATTCATGTTCTACATACAGAATTCCTACATTTTTCAAACTCTGCAAGATATTATAATTCTGCCATCCCTCCCTTAAGGTTTTTAGGTGAACTGTGTATTAGAGGTGTGCAGAGAGAGAGACAGAGAGAGAGAGAGAGAGAAGGAGAGAATTGGCTTATAGGATTACAGAAACCAAGGTGACCCACATTTTGCAGGCTGGAGAACCAGGCAATCTGATCGGAGTAATTTGATCTGAGTCTGAAGGTTCAAGTGAGACCAGGAGAAGTGTCAATGTGCAAAGTTAGGAGAAGATAGATGCCACAGCTTCAAACAGAAGGCAATCTGCCCTTTCTCTGCTCTTTCATTCTGTGTAGGCCCTCCATGGATTGGATGAGACCTACTCATGTGGGTGAGGGCATATCTTCCTTACTCAGCCTACCAGTTCCAGTGATAATTTCTTTCAGAAAAATGCCCTCACAGATACACCAGAAGTAATGTTTCACCAGTTCTCTGGTTGTCCCTTTATCCAGTCGTGTTGATGTATAAAATTAACCATCCCAAATTTCATATAGAAAAACACAGATGCACTCTGAGAAGTGTTATATTTTGCCTCATTTGTTTCAGAATTTTTAAAAGAATGAAATTTTTATAGACATAGTTGGTCTGCTTTGAATTCCAACTCCTTCAATCCTTCAGAGGAAAACACTCCCATGAGTTTGGTGGGTATCTTTCCAGTTCATATTTCCATCCTTATCTTTAGAGAAACCATGAAACTATGAGATACTAAGAAAGATATTCAAGGCCAAACAAATAACTTGGAACTGGAATGATGGTTCCCTTCTGGAATTCTGTGCTAGGGTCATGCATATGCACATGCAGTAGATTGGCAAAGGGTCAGGAAGGAAATGATGCAAAACCAGCATCAAAATTAGGGATACTGGAAGTGTAGCAGGTAAGAAGACACAGTTCTTTTGGATTCATATTTCTGGCAGAGAGATGACTGGACAGTGTTTTGGGTGGCTTCCACATATTTATCCAACTCTGTTGGTGCTTTCTCTTTCATTGCATCTCCAAACTTTCAAACATCATGATAGAATCTGTGAACCCAGGAAGGTAAACCCCAAGCTAACCTTAGATCTGCCTCCTTTCCCTATCTTGATCCATCATCTTATTCTTCCAAATTCAAATGTGTCTTTCGTGATGTCCTTCTATGACGGTTCTGTAAGATCCTTTCTAGTGTAAAATGAAGCTTTCTAAGGTTTGAAGATCCAATCGTTTTGGACTTCCTTTGTAAATCTATCAATCTATGATGATATCTCACAGGTCTTATGAAGGATTATAGAAATAAAAATCATCTATTTAATAAGTACTAAGTAGCTACAACTCACAGAAGCTTGTTCTAGTAACTGGAATACAACTGTTAACAAAATAAATTGCTGTCTTCATAAAACTTATAATCTACTTGAGAAAAAATAGCAAAACACTAAACACTACTAAAGGAGAAACAGAAGGGTTCAGGCAAGCATCAAGGAGGGGTAGCTAATACAGACATACAAACTAGGAAAATCATTCAGATTGTTTTCTGAATGGTTTATGAAGAGTTCCTATGAGTTTCCAGGGAAAAATCCAAGGGAAACAAGTCACTCCACAAAATAAACTTCTCCCTCATGTGGTGGACATAGCTCAGAATTTCAGAAGGTGAAACTGCTATCATGAAAAGAACCACTGGAGGTTCTCAGAAGATGACTATGTCAGAGAAAGAGCTTCCGTTATCACTTAGTTTTCAAAATAGGCATTTTATAGGTGGGAGCTTTTTGTCCACCAAGTGAAAATTCTAGGGTAAAAAAGATGTAAACTTCCAGGTTTACTAATATGCCTCCCCCACAGAGTAAGCATTTTTGGAATCAGCTTTCCATTGATACCGGAATAGAAAAACTATTACCAGGGCCAAGAAAGTGGGAAAGCAATGTCAATCACATAAAGCAGCTAAGCCTATCTTTCCCATAACCATCTAGGAAATTATATTTTTATCATTGGAGTTCTGCTTCTGACCACAATGGAATAATAGGTTACAGTTTTGCCCTTATTCATGAAACAACAAAAAAACAGACAGAATATATGAAATAATGATTTTTAAGGCCTTCAGTGTTAGGCAATGAGAAAAAACATTCCATGAGAGATGGGAAACAAAGAAATTAACTGCCACAGGGCCTGGAGGGGCTGGAGTCTCTGGCTCCGGTGGTGAGTTTGGACCCATTGGCACCATTTTGCAGCTTCCCTGGCAGAGGGTGACCATCTGGGACTGCCTGAGTCCTCAGAGCTGAGCTACAGTCTTCCCTGCCACTGCACGGTGTCTCCTGGGCAGTCTGGCCTGGAGGGGCTGGAGTTGCTGGCTCCGGCAGGGAGGTTGGACCCTTTGGCACCATTTTGCAGCTTCCCTGGCAGAGAGTGACCACCTGCCACCGACTGAGCCCCCAGCGAGGAGCTCAGGCCTGCCTGGGCTCTCAAGCCCAGTGTCTCCATCACTGAGCACAGTTTTGTGCCCCCACCCCAACTTGGTCTAGTTCCCAGGTCCACACCCTGGCCCGGGGTCTAGCACCTTGCTTTATCTGATCCTCTATCTACACCAGGCTGCCTCTGCCCAGAAGCATTGATCATTCCCAACCTGGAAAAAGTGGGACAGCAGCTTTCTTGAGTCACCGCTTGATCAAGCAACTCTCAAACATCAGGTGAGTTACTGGAAATCTGCAGGGACACTTTAAGTCTTTACAGGAAAATTGCAATCCCTCAGATTTGCACAACTAGAGGGGAAGATACATGAGCAACATGAGAAAACACAGGAAGAAAGTGTCCCAAACAAATCTAGATGATATATCAAGAGAACCCAAAGACAGCATGGTAGAAGGAATGACAGAAAGGGAGTTCAGAATGTTCATAATTAAAATGATCTGAGAAGAGAATGATGTGACAAGAGAGCAGATTCAGGCTATGAATAATCAGCTAATAGAGCAATTGCAGGAAGCAAAAAATCATTTCAATAAAGAGATAGAAGTTCTGAGAAAAAAACAAACAGAAATCCTTGAAGGAAACAAGGAAATGAAGGAAACAATAAACCAAGTTAAAAACACAATAGAAAGCATAATTAACAGAATAGATCACTTGGAAGACAGAACCTCAGACAATGAAGACAAAATATTTAATCTTGAAAACAAAGT
>JAJEJO010000775.1:27049-91642 GCA_020662805.1 Glaucomys volans
TATGAAAAAATGTTCAACATCCCTCGTTATAAGAGAAATGCAAATCAAAACCACCTTAAGATTTCATCTTACCCCAATTAGAATGTCTTTTATTAAGAACACAAGCAACAACAGGTTTGGCGAGGATGTGGGGAAAAGGGTACGCTCATACATTGCTGGTGGGAGTGCAAGATGGTGCAGGCACTCTGGAGAGCAGTGTGGAGATTCCTTAGAAAACTTGGAGTGGATCCACCATTTGTCGCAGCTATCGCACTCCTTGGCCTATACCCAAAGGACTTAAAATCAGATTACTACAGTGATGCAGCCACATCAATGTTCATAGCTGCTCAATTCACAATAGCCAGACTGTGGAACCAACCTAGATGCCCTTCAATAGATGAATGGCTAAAGAAACTGTGGTATATATACACAATGGAATATTACTCAGCCATAAAGAAGAATAAAATTATGGCATCTGTAGGTAAATGGATGATGTTGGAGACTGTTATGCTAAGTGAGATCAGCCAATCTCAAAAATCCAAAGGCCGAATGGTCTCTCTATAAATGAATTATGATGCATAATGCGGGGAGGGGAAGGGTGGCAAGAATGGAGGAAGGATAGATAGCATAGAGGGAAGGGAGGGGTGGGGTCAGTGTGGGGGGTTAAGAATAATAACAGAATGTGCAACAGACATCATTGCCCTGTGTACATGTATGAATGCACAGATGGTGTGATTCTACTTTGTAGAGAAACAATAGCTGTACTCCATTTGTGCTCAATGAATCAATAAGCAAATAAAAAAAAAGAAAAGAAATTAACTGCCACAGTTGCTGCAACTTATTGCCTTCAGAGTACACAGGCAATAGCAGAGGAAAAGGAAACAGATGAAACTTGAAGGACACTTTGAGTTGAGAGAAAGTTGAGTCTAGGGAAACTAAGACAGCTAAAGTTTGCAGAACAGAGCACTGTAGAGGATAAAGTTAGCTACCCAAAGAGAGAATTTCTGAGCCCTGAAGCGGTCACTTACGTTCTTAGGGGAATACCACTCAGTTCATACATGTAAAGAAACGGCCTGAGGCCAGGGAAATCAGATAGATTAGCAATAACAGCACACAGGACAAGGAAAATTGCCTGGGGGCACGGGATAAACACAGAATATTGGATAGCATACACAGAGAGATCCTCAGTATGAAGGACTGATTTGTCCTAGAGTAAGCATGACTAAACCTCTACAATAAATTTCTTAAAGCAAAACCCAAGTGCATCAAATTTTTCTACCTAATTCAAATTCATTCAAAACAAATGTCAAGAATATTTACAGAAAAGCAAAAATATGCAGTGCACAAGATAAAATTTATTGTGGCTGGTATCCAATAAAAATTATCAGGCATGTAAAAAATTAGAAAAACATTACCTATATTGAGGAGAAAAATCAATCCATTGAAAATCTAAAACTGACATAGATATTAGATTTAGTAAACAAGAATATTGTAATAGTTATTCCACATCTTCAGAGACATGGAACAAATGGGAAAAAATTAAACTCCTAGAAATCATAGGCTATAATGTGTGAGATGGAAAACAAAACACACTGAGTTGGAATAGTGGCATGTTAGACAAAAAAGAAGATAAAACTTAGTGAACTTGTAGAACAACAATACATTACTAATAAAACAAAACACATAGGAAAAATTAATAAAAGAAAATGTATAGGATATTAGTGATTTGCAGGATGATTTCTTGTGTCCAAATGTTAATGGAGTCCTTGAATGAAAGCAGAGAAAAGACAAAAAATGCTTTTAGAAATGTAGGCAAAATATTTTTTTTAAATTTGTATTAGCAATCAAAACAGAAATAGTTCAATATAAATATAACCTAAAGTGTATACAATCAATATGAGGAAAACCACAAAGTGCTGATCAAAATAATTAAAGTACCAGGAATTTTCTACTTTTGTATATGAGGACATAGGTAGATAGAAAAAATATCTTTGGTGAAATTAGGATTAAGCTTTATATCATTTTCATATTTTTATGTACAAATTTTCTACAATTACCTGGGATTCTTTTTAAAAATAATAACAACAAAGCAAATAAACAACAACTTCCTGTTTTTTTGCATTTGATGGTATTATCAGCATTGTTCTATACTTAAAAATAATTTTTACTTGTTTTATATAATTTGTTGCCCTGACTAAAAATATCAATTATCTGTTATTATATAATTAATCTGTTTATATAAAATGTAAGATATGGACAAGTTTAAGTAAACAAGTAAACTTATTCCATACTTAGATATAAAAAAAAAATTAAAATAGACCCAGATAAATGAAGAGATAGATATCCCATATTCATGGATAGGAAGTTGTATTATTCAACTCTCCAATGATGTGACAAAGTACCTGAAATAAATCAACATATGAGGGCTCACACTTTTGGAGGTTTCAGTCCATATCCAATTGGCCCTTTTCCTTTTGGACCCATGATGAGGCAGCACATCATGACAAGTTTGTGGTGAAGGAAACTGTTCACCTCATGGCAGCCAGGAAGGGAGAGGGAGGGTGAGGGAGAGAGAGAAAGAGCGGGGAGGGGGATCCAGAGTGCCAATATCTCTTCATGGGCACATTCCCAGTGACATGACATTTTCCAGTTTCTTGTAAAATTAATCATAGACTTATGCTCTGATACAGCAGTCCTACTCTTGGGTGTTTGCCCAAATGATTTCATGTCTACATAAAGACCTTTCACTGAATGTTTGCATTTATTTTAAGACCTCAAATTTTAAGTGCTTTTACATCATCTTTGAAAGTCACAGGGCTCCAGAAATCTAATTGTGTGTTCATTATGGATGCATACTTTAATTTATCTTGGGTAAATTCCTAGAAGAACAATACCTGGCTCATATGAAAGGTGCACTTTAAACTTCTTAAGAGTTTGCCAAACTCTTTTCTAAAGCAGTTTTGTTAATTTATATTCTCACAAGCAGTACATGAAAGATTATATCCTTTGCATCCTTACCAATAGCAGGGTAGTCCATCTTTTAAAGTATTTTATGTATTTTAATAAATTATATGTTCATTATATGAACAAAAAGGGTTAGATAACTAGTTTTTGTTTGTTTGGGGCTTTCTTTTTTATTTTATTTTTTTGTTGCTCTCTTTAGTTATGCCTGACAGCAGAATGCATTTCAATTCACTGTACACAAATGGAGTACAACTTTTCATTTCTCTGGTTGTAAGCAATTTAGATTCACACCATTTGTGCAATCATACATGTATACATGGTAATGATGTCCATCTCTTTCCACCGTTGTTCCCACCCCCCTGTGACAGCTAGTTTTTGACAAATGTTTTATGGTAATTCAATTAAGGAAGTATAGTTCTTTCATCAAATACTACTGGAAAAGTGAAAAATATTTTCAGAACAATGGACCTCAATCCTTATATCATATTACATACAAAAATTAACTTAAAATGGATCATAGACCTAAATGTAAAACATAAGAATATAAAATATTCAGAAGGATTTATAAATAACAAATTAGACTTCATCAAATCTAAAACGTATTATTTATCCTGCTCCCTCCCTATTTTGGGTTAGCTTCCACATATCAGAGAAAACATTCAACCTTTGACTTTCTAGGACTGCCTTATTTTAGGTAGCATGAGAGTTTCAAATTACAGCCATTTTCTAGCAAGTGCCATAATGTCATTCTTCTTTATGGCTGTGTGTGTGTGTGTGTGTGTGTGTGTGTGTGTGTGTGGTGTATATGTATCACATTTTATTTATCCATTCTTCTGTTCAAGGAAGGGGATTGAAGGGGAGGGAGAGAAAATGTGATAAGGAAAGTCAATGGCATGAATCTGACCTAACTTTCCTATGTACATGTATGAATATACCACAGTGAATCTCACCATCATGTACATCCATAAGATATTAATTAGAAAAATATAAATAAATAACAGAAAGATCCATAGAAAAAAGGGAAGGGAAAAGGGGAGGGGAAGAGGAGGGAAAAGGAACTACTGAGCACTGAATTAGAACAAATTATATTCCATGCTTTTATGATTTTATCAAAAAGAATCCTAATGTTACGTATAACTAAAAAGAACCAATGAAAAACCCCTATTTTTGCAAGATACTGTTTAGAGAATGAAGATACGAGTGAATACTAATATAAAATGTTTGAAAATATTTGAAAATATTGAAATATTGAAAATATTGAAATATTGAAAATATTATGTATTTACAATGCATGAAAACTCCCATAATTCAATAGTAAGCAAACAACTTAATTTAAAAATTGGCAAATGTTGCAAAATATTTTTACCAAAGAAGAAACATGACTGGCCAAAAAAAAAAAGAAAGAAAGAAAACAATAAAAGACAGAAGAAAAAAGCCCATGAACAGATGCCCAACATCATTAGTCATATCATTAGTCATTAGCAAAAATGCAAATTAAAACCTCAATGAGAAACCACTACAAATTTATTCAAATAGATAAAATAGTTTAAAAGATGGACTACCCTGCAATTGTTAAGGATGCAAAGGATATAACTTTTCATGTGCTGCTGGTGAGAATATAAATTAACAAAACTGCTTTAGAAAAGAGTTTGGCAGTTTCTTAAAAAGTTTAACATGCACCTTTCATATGAGCCAGGTATTGCTCTTCTAGGAATTTACCCAAGATAAATAAAAGCATGTACCCACAAAGACCAGTACACAAATGTTCATATCAACCTAATTTTAACAGTTCCAAACTGAAAACAACCAAATGTTGATCATGAATCCCTGTTGTGGCATGCCTATGCAATGGAACTCTATTCACCAAGAAAAAAGAATGACATTTAGCTGAATCTCAAAATTATGGTAAGAAGCCAGGCCCAAAAAATACATGTTCTATGACTGTATTATTTAGAATATGGATATATGCTGAAAGTATGAACTAGTTGATTATAATAGAAGGTAAAAGAGTGGTTGCCTGGGTTTGAGAGGAGGTTTTCAGGGGAAAATGACAAAATTAGGAGAAATAATTGATATGTGCTATGTTCATTATGTTTATGGTTATGGTTTAATGAGGCATAATATGATATGACTTACTAAACTGCATTTTAAATATGTGTGCTTTTTACAGGTCAATCATACCTTAATAAAACTAAAAAACAAACAAACAAACCATAAAGCAATTCAGTGAATTTTGCACTGGGTTGGGGACGGACAGGATTCCACAAAGGTACTCAGGATCCAAAGATATGTTATGGTAGAAGGTGAACAGGACAGTAGCTGTAAGGCTAGCATAAATTAATACTTGTGCATTGGAGTGACCTCCATGAAGGCTTAGAACAAAAGGGAAATCAGAAAGTGTACTTTGGGTTGTTGGGTGGCTAATGACTCACATTCAATTTCTAGCAGCAAAGTAGGCCCCACATTGGATGAAAGTCTCTGTTTTGTGCGGACTCAGACTGCATGGTTCTCAAGTTTTGCCTAATGATAGGCTTAAATTGGAGGGATGGAATAACTCTTCAGATCTGACATCATCTTTTAGTGGTCCCAGGCCCCTGGGTGGAGGTGGGGCTGCAGTCTGGTTCAGAAGCAGTGTCCTGATTGTGCAATCAGAGATAATTGATTTCTAACTCTGATCCCATTTGTTCTTCCCTACTTCAGACAGGAAAAGCTGTCTTAGCTCCTTTGTTTTTAGTCTCCAAATTTTCTTACTGTCAGCTGCTAAACATTTCTGTCTCCTTCATTCATCTGTCCTCTCATGTCTTCTTTCTTCCAGCTCACATACCCCTTTCCTCACCGTTTGCTTTGCCCACCTTGAAGTCTGTGTTGGTGTGCATAACCCAATTCCACAATTCTCCTTTCCACAAGAATTACCCACCACCTTTAGGAGTATGTCCCCTTTATACTGCCCTGTGAAAAGGGCAGTAACATTCCATGATTGGTAGCCACAGAACCAATCAATGACCCCTCACATTTGATTAATAAAAATCCTGTGTCCTTGCTATTTCTTTAAAAATATATTATATTTGTCTCTTACACCAAACTGTCAGCTTCCTAATGGCTTGCCTGACCAGTTCCTACCCCACCCAAAAGATCCTTGTCCTCACTGAAAATGACACTAGTTTTTTTTTTTTTTCTTTCAGAAGACTGAGTAAAGCAGAACTCATTCATTTGGGAAAAAAGCAAAAAGAAAAAGAAAAACCTAGGTTGCAATGACTTTACACATCAATAAGACATATGTATGAAGCTGTTCAAGTTGTTAATGATTCACAATGAAACATCCAATACCAAGGGGGACAAAGCACCTTACTAACCATTAATGAATACACATACACAGAATATGAGATAGCTCCCTATCTCCTTTCAGCTGCTTTGATAATACAGGCTCCCATATCATCTCTGCTATATAATGAAAACCTCAGCCTGAATTGTATCAATGCAAATCACAGGAGCTGCCTGCAAGCTTGTGTATTATAACTTATCTGTGGGGCCAATAAAAAGATATCCCATTATCGTCCTTGTCCACTTAACTATTAATAAGGTTGCTCCAGTCCTTTCATCCCACGCCCCTCTCTAGCTCTCACTGGCAGAACCAAAACCCACTTAACTTCCCCACTGGCAGATGTTACTAGGGAAAGGTACACAGGGAACCTTAAGTGTCTACAAAATGAAATCTGTCTAAAATAAAACAAGTTCTTCAATGGTGCTCAGTCTGTCACACCAAATACTGAAGGCATCCCCCTGTCCCAATCCACATCCTTTCAATTCCTCAGAGAAGTCTTTCTCAGGTTTTGGAGTACAACCTTGTTCTTTGGGACACTGAAGGCAGGAGGCCAAAGAGGGCTAGGCCACCACTTTCTGAGGACTCGCTCTTGGCCCTCTCTTCTGGCTCTGTTCCCTCCACCATGACTCCTCTCCTGACAGTCTCTTCAGTGCTTTATTCCTGCTCCTCTGCCTTCCGTACTCTCCTAGAAAGTCAAGCAAACCTCACCAAAGGGAAAGGAGGCCTGACCCAGATCCAAGTGAGATGAGACTCTACTCTGTTGTGATGACCCTGCACCTGCTGACCTGCACCAGGAGGAAGCAGAGCTCCAGTGTTATGAGGCAGCAGTAAGTTTCTTTGGTTTAGAGCTTTTCTGAATCATTATAGTTACTGCTCTCTCCCTCTACCTGGAATATTTTCTGCATTCAGAGACCCTCTGCATTCAGAGAAATACCTCTTCATTTCTTCACATTGTTCTACTGCACATTTTACCAAATTTACTGATTCCCTTTCATCCTCGAAAACAACTTCCTATTCATTTTAGAATTAAGTGAAATGCCTAGAATGGTACAATCACTAGAAGGACATTTCTGGAAGAAAAGTTCTGGATGGTATTTTTCTTACCGGTTAACCTAACTTGCTATGCCTGGTACACCACTCTGAGTCATTAATAATACACAGGACTCATATTTGATGGTATTTTCTTGCCTTTATTGTCTCTTGAGACCTCCAGGACAATATTCCTAAGAATAAATAACAGCTGAAGTGTCACTTATTCCAAGTCAGCCAGAATCACCTTCATGGATGGTTTATTGGTCAACTGCTGGTACTTGACCAGAATCAAGTCCTTTGGCCCCTGTTCTGGTCTTGTTTCTCCTTCAATGACTTTGGTTCTTTGTGCAAGAGTTAATTATGGAGACTACTCTTCTGTATTCATGATTCTACTTAAAGACCTTTCACTCAATACTCTGTGTAATCCTGCTATCATTTAGAGAATGAGATTCAGAAAATACAAACACACAATGAGGTTCTGTGAAGTTGACATCCCTAATGGAAAGGACAGCAGGGTCTGTGCCCCTGACTCCTAGAGTAGGGTTCCCTTCTTACTCTGCTATTTCTCTCCAACCCATCAACTCTGCAAGTAGCAAAACCAAAAGTAGGCTTCTTTGTTTTATATAGGAAAGAACATGAAGAGTAAGTTATCTTAGAACCACAGGAGAAACAAGAGGTAAGCAGAATGTAATTACCCAAGTTGGAAACTTGCCATAGACAACAGCTGCAGAATTCCACTGTGGGACAAAAAAGCAATATTGACCAAGAAATAGCATATTACCCTTCACAAACCCATTCTGATAGTTTGTTCCTCTCTCATATTTATTCAAAAGACCTCAGAATCTATCTACTTAGTATGAGAAACTCATTATTGGCATTTGCAGATGCTCAGGGATGTAGTGTCTGAGATTGAGAGTAGGAGGCAGGTAAGAAAAATTAATAATGCATACAGTAAAACCTATTTAGTTTTCTACCTGTGAAGAAGGGCTCTTGTGAGTCAAGACAGAGCAGTCAAGGTTTGAAATGAGACACATGCAGAGAAATAAGGCGATGACAGGATGGGAGTCAAGCATTTGTCTCTGATATGCAATCCATTTCTGCCAAACCCAGAGCCAGGCTCCCATAAGACAAGAATGGGCTTTCAGTGCAAGGTAGAGACTCTAGCTCTTCTGACTGCTTTGAAGATGGAGTTTGTAAACACTGCAGAGGAACACTAAGATAGAGGCTCCATCAAGCAAGCTTCCAAGTCAAGAGTGAAGCCTTTGCAGCATATGAGGAGTGTAGAGCAGCTTGGAAAATTCCAGTGCTAAAAACTGAGCTGTTTCCTGTTGGACTGGGGAGGTTTTCAAGAGTCTGAGGTGAATGGAAGGGTATTCCAGGAAGAGGGACTCCTTGCACAGGCTTGCAGTCGAGAAAGACAGAGAAGAGGGGAAAGAGTAGGACTAGAGAGGAGAGAGAAATAAAGGATTCAGGAACATAAATTGGAAATGTAAAGTGTGGCTTTATTATGAAGGACCTGAAATGTGAGGTCTTCATATGTCAGTTAAGAAAAAATCCACTGAGTGATAGGGAAAGACATTTTGATATTTTGAATGTGGACAATTTAGGAGAGAGTATTTTTAGTGGAAAGGGATGGTCACCCGAACTCTTCCCTTAAAAAAGGTAAGTTTTAGGGGAAAACAATTAGGACAGATTCATCAGATTTATTTGTGTATCTTTAGGACCAAAAAGACCAAAAGTGCCACTAATGTGAAGGGTGATTTTGTCCTCACTTATGTATCTAACATTCAACAACAGGAAGCTCTAGGTACTTTTGTAAAGGTTTCAGGATGAATTTTATAGAGCATTTGTTTGAGCATCTCTTCAAAAACTCTTCTAGTTCTATGCTTTTCCTAATAAGTTCAGGTCTGCCTAATATTCACTTTCTTAGAAAGATGTTCAACCTTCTTAGGAGATGACTGTGTAAACTGTGTTCTTAAATATGTTTAATCATTTATTTTGTTAGCTTTACTTACAACAGGCTTACATTATTCTGAGATTTTACTTGGGCACATAAAAGAAAAATGTAGGCTCAACGCTTTGTCTTTAATATGATGTCACAAAATGCCTACGAAAAAACAACTTAAAGGAGAAAAGATTTACTTTTGTTCACTGTTTCAGATGTTTGCCCATGAAGTCCATTTAGCTAATGGCTCTTGGGCTTCATTGCTGTGGGCCTGGGGTAAGGTAGAACATCGTGGTGGAGAGGGCATGATATAGAATAGTTTCTCACTTCACAGCAGCCAAGAAGTTGAGATGAGGATGAAAGAAACCAGGAAAAAGAGGGAGTCACCAAGGGTATGCCCCTTCAACTATGTCCCACCTCTTACACTATGTATCCATCATGGATTAATCTACTGATGAGATCAGAGCTTTCATTGCCCAAAAACTTCCCTTGAATTCCACCTCTGAATACTGCTGCATGAGGGGCAGAACCTTCAACACATGAGCATTTGGGGGACATTCCAGATACAAATGGTAGTACCTGTCATCCTATCCCTCTATATTCACTCTGAATATCAAGTGTGTCAGAAACAGGCAGGGGTCCTTGTCTGGAGGGAGGCTTATTCCATTTAATATTCTATATCTTGCCTGGAGAAAAAAACCTAAATGGTACAATTGTTTCATATTCCTCCCCTTTCCATTTAGGGCAAAGTTTCACACTTTAGCAGCAAATTGCACTTTCTGGCAATATCAGGGCTCTTAAGTATGTCAGGAAAAATCGACCTCCGGCTAAAGTGGGAACAGGCTAGAGAGGTTTACAAACAGCAAATTACATGCACCAACAAGCTAAAACACAGGTTCTCTTAAGGGTATTTTGTAGGAAGTAGAGGTGCTTCCATTCAATCAAGTTGGTGATATGCTGGAAGGAGTTCTTGAATGCCTGTTGCCCCTCCTCTTCCATGTGCAGTTCCTTGGCTTCTGGTTTGGAGCAAGTCTGCTAACCTCTCCAAATCATTTCTTCATCTGAAAAGTGAGACAACCTGCTCAGGCATTGTGTGTGTGTGTGTGTGTGTGTGTGTGTGTGTGACTTCATGGTACACAACTTGCCTTCCATAAATGTCCTCCTCCTCCTGGATTACCAAATCCCACTTATGTCTAAAAAGAAGAGTTCCTGTGCCAAATGGCAGGGACATCTCCCATTTCCACCCATGGGTAATGCTGTAGTTTCTCCAGGCTTCAAAGCTGTATCTAAGAACCAATTCTCTCTGGAGCCCTCAGTTTCACTCAAGTCACTCGAAGACAAAATTCCTGGAGATTCCCACATAATGAACTTGCTTTTCTTGTGCCACCAATCATTGCCAAGGATTCTCAAATGGTTGTAAAGTCTCTTAATCATTTAGAAAATTACAGACTGTGTCACACCACCATGAATTGTCAAAAGAACACTCAGAATAGTAAGAATAAAATGTGCTCCCCAACTTATATTGTGATGTATTTCTAAAGGTATTTGTTAATGGATTTTATGGAGCTCAGCATGCATTTTTCCAGATAAGCCATGAACGATTGTCAGGGTCCTCTACTGGCCCCTCAAAACAATTGTAGCATATAATGTAACTGAAATACTCCTTTCATGGTGGTCCTATTCTACTAGTAAAGTAAACTGTATCTGATTACTCTTTGCACAGCAGAGCAACTGCTAGGGTTTATAAAAAGCTATTAATTAAAGTAATCCTCATGTCAACCTAATGAATTAGGCTCTATTGTGATATCAACTTTACAGGGAGAAAACTGAGATCCAGAGAGATTTCCCACTGCTAGTTAGGAAATGGTATAGCTGGATTTTGAATCCATTCTGTCTGCCCTCAGATTGCATGCTCTTCCACAGAAAGCTCTAAAGGGGAAGATATTGAATAGATAGATATAAAGAAATAGCTTTGTTTCTCTGTGGGTTCTGATACTTTGAATTAAGAATGACTAATTAGAATAAGTAAGGTAAAGAATTGATATATTTTTTGCTTTTTGTTTTGCCTCTTTTGAGCCTGGGTCTTGCTTTCTTGCCCAGGTTGGCTTTGAAAAATCCAACCTGAGCAATCCTCCTGCCTCAGCCTCTTGAATAGCTGCGATCACAGGTACATGCCTCCAGACCTGACAATAGGATCAATATTTTTCAGTGGGAGCTGTGGGTGGTTTAGGAGCCAGAGAACTGGGCATATCACTTGTGATGTTTCTAATTTCACTTTTGAATCTGAGCTCTCCTCTACACAAGCATCGCTAAGGCTCTTCTCAGAAGAATCAACCATAATTAGCCTTTTATATATTCCCCTCACAAAGGGAAATAAAAGAGAGCAAGAGTGATTTTCCTGAAGTGACTGGGGAATTATTAGTAAAAACAAGAAAGGAAGGAAAAAAGTGAGCTGAAAGTGAAAGCATATGAACTGGAGAGATCTTTCCTCCTGAGGTAAAGGGACTGTCACTGCAGGAGGAGAAAGAGAAAGAAGCAAAGGGGAGGGTGTCTTACCTGCCTTGTCTTCAGCCCCACCTGGACTGGTCTTCCATGTCTCATCCATCCAGTGCACGTTCTCAATGGACATCCTTTACTCTTGCTTCTGGATTCACTCCTAACAATGAGTGCGTGTTCTTTTTTTTTTTTTTTTTTTTTTTGTCCTTCATCTTTTCTTCTCTCTTTCCCTTTGGTCTATGTCAACTGTGTATACAGAACTGGTTTCCACAAGTATTCAAATATTACTGGATAAAATGTTCTTTGTATCTTTGGGATTCCTTAAATCCTCCCTCAACAAAGGCCCTACCCTACCCATTTCCCACTCTTCTGGAGTCCTAATTCTCTCCCTCTCTCCTTCATTATCTGCAGACTAGTGCACTTTGTAACTGTTACTTCTACAGAGATGCCTCCCATGTCTTTAATGGATCCCATCTTTCTGCTACCTCTTGGGTCCTTCACCTTGATATTCCCAGCCAAAAAAATGAAATCTGCTTCTTTTTAGGGAGAGGATAAATTCTTGCACTAAATTATTAACACAGCTATTACTTTCACCCACTCCAAATTGAAACTCAACAGATCTGAAGTTAAAATTAATGTATACCTTCTCCTCAAACATTTCCTTAAGGATTTCTTTAGTGATTATTCTTTCTTATTTATGTAGGATAAAAATAAGGACTAATATTTCCTATATATCCTAAATCCAATCTATCAATGAATCAGATTCATTCTTTCTTCAAAATATCTACCTCATCCATCTTTCCTTCGATTCTCATTACCACCACCTTGACTTCCAAGCTGTCTTCTTAACCATGCCAAGTTCCTAGTATTTGAGGCCATGGGCTTGCTGGGTTAGAGCCCAAGCTCTGACTTTTATTAGAGCAATTAAATAAAATAATAATAGCACATACCTCATAGAGTGGTTGATGTAATTAAATTGTCACATGTTGAAGTAAATTCTTAATACAAAGCAGTTATTAATGTGATTTATTTCCCTCTACTCTCACCTGTACTCCAGTCCACTACATCCTCTACCAACAGGAGAATTTTTTTAAACATACAATTCTGACAACATGATTTCACCATTCAAAGTCACAAAAGCTTCCCAATGTCCAATAAATAAAATCAGACTCTAGTTTAGCACTCAATGTCCTCCCTTCCCCAGTTACTTAAGTATCTTCATTCTACTCTGGTTAGAGTGATTGATTTCCTATTCCCAAGAATTATGCCCATACTCTCTTTGCTTTTTGAAAGTTTACGTGACTTCAGATTGGAGCATGAGCTCTTCTCAGAACATTCACTGATCTCCTCTATAGTCCCTTCTTAAACTTCATCTGACTCTGTTTTGCATTTTTGTGAGAATTGTTCACTTGATATGAGCTGTAAATTTGCTTTGTTATTATTAGCTCTGGACTCTACATTTTGTAGAGGTCTGATCTTACTTACAGCTACAGTCCTGGCAGTGCATGTCACATAGTAGTTTCTCAATGCTTTTTGATAATTAAAAGTACAGGAGATGCCTATCTCCATTGAAATACTGAGGAACATATGATGAGACTTCTGATGATTTCAGGCCAAGGTCAAGACCTCTTTTTAAAGGTCCTGCACAACACAGTGTGGGCACAGACCACTAGGTGTCTTTTCATATTTCTGACTTGTATATCTCTCAGTGTGAATAGAACTGTCCAGCTCAAGGTTAGTCCACAATGCTGGTTATTGTCCTCAGATGTGGTTGGACACTGCAGTCTAATCTCCCCAGAGAACACATGCTTCACAAATAGCACCAATGCATAGTGAATATCTACTCTATGTGGAAGCCTTAGCAGGTGCATCTGATTCCAGAAGACAGCCTGAGCTTGAATGGATGTAGGGAGGAAGTAGCCCTATTGCCCCCACTTGGTAGATTGAATTATGACTGATATTTGAACAGTCACCTACAGTGACTGGTCCAGGAATTGTCTAGATGCCAGATCCATTTCTTTTTCTAAGGCATACATAAACTCTGTTTCATGGCTCCTTTGAATTTAGGTGGGACACTATGATTGGTTTCTCTGGAATGGAATGTGAGTGGAAATTATGTGGCTTCTCCAGTCTGAGGCCAAGTGCTTTCTGTCTTTATCTCACTCTTTGTGTGTATGTATGGGGGAGGGCATGTCCAGCATGAACTTGAAACAAACTGTTTGCAGTCAGCCATGTTGCAGCATGAAAGAAGTCTGAGTCCCAGAATGACTGAATGGAGCAGAGACTCCTTGCTGACCTGCTTAGTTACCACGATGTACAAGAGAGCAAGGACAACTATTTTTGTAGCAATCACTAAAATCCAACTTGTTTACCATATCACTTAGAACTCTTTAAACCTACTGACACACTGCTCATTTACCCAATATTTTATCTCAATTGAAACCCAGAGCAAACCTAGGAAAAGGAGAGATAAATCTAATTTTGTCATTTTCTTTAAGAGGCAAGAAAGGACAGGAATGCTTATTGGTCTGCCTTAATTCCTCAGCTAGAAGCTGTGACTTTTTGGAGAAATTGCTTATTCTCCCACACTCTCTCTCATAAATATAAATGCTAATGTTTAATGAATATGATTTTATTTTTTTCCACACATTGCTGTGGCACAAGCTGGAATCTAGACTTATCAACCACATCATTCTTTTGAAGAGGGAGGAGAGAAGGAAGGCAGAGGGCTCTTGAGACTTGGCTCCATGAGATGGAGGAGTGTGAGCTGCACTTGAGCACAGGCTGTTGTGTTTGGTTCTCATTTTATGTCTGAAAGTGAAGAGATGCCTCTTAGTCAGGGTCTGCCTGCCTCATTGTATCTTGTCCTCTTCTCTTCTCTGACAAGTGGACTTTGAGGGGAATTTCAAGAAGGGAATGTGAAGGAGGAGCAACTTCTCTCTCCTAGCATGATGGATACTTCAATTGCCTGAAGAAAACGGAAAAAAATAGCAGCCATCTCCACTTCCCTGTGCCCTACTCCTGGGTTGCTTCCAAGAGATTCAATAAGGATCTAGTCCCAATTTTGCCTGTCATTCTCCCTGTCACCTGCCTACTGCAAATCCTGAGCAGAGACCCGCTGAGGCCCAAGGGGAGAAACAGGCCCATGCCACCAAGCAGTTCAGCATTCTTCTCTCATGGAGGGTGATGTTTTGCCATTTTTCAGTAATTGTGAGGCTGTTGGTGTATCAATTTCAAATACCTCCCAATGCAGAAATGATGGTGAGTAGAAATGAACAAGATTCAAGTGGACCTACCTGTGAAGTCAGGGGACACCAGCTATGTGTATGCTGTTCTACACACTTTGTATTTAACATGTGGCTGGCACAGTGAAACTTTTATGAATGTTTGTTGGGTCAATAAGTGAGTGCATGATTTTGCTATGATCGTACTTCTTCTAAGTGCATATCTATCACATTCTTTATGTCAATCTTACCTAAAATGGTGAAGAATCAAGAGTGTAATTCAGTGGCAGAGTGCTTGACTTGCATGTGTGAGGACCTAGGTGTGATCCCCAGCACTGCAAAACAACAAAAACGAAATAAACAAGTGAACAAAAACCAAATTTATTGAGATAAATTATCAAATGCTTGTAATATAACAAATGTAGTTAACTTTATGTGCTATTAGGTTATATTTGGTAAGAGATGCTTCTTTCAGCTCTAGGGCAAAGAAAGAGAAGCCATGGATCAAAATTTTATCAATAAGTCAAAACCAGTACTCAGGCACCTGTGTCACAAAGTTAGCATGCAGAATGGAAAGTTAATTCAAATTTCTGAGAAGCAGAAAACAGCTACTTCTTGTGTGTAGAGGTAAGAAGTATTCTGGGCTCTTACCAACAGCAAGAGACAGAAACTGGATCTTCAAGTGGCTTATGGGAACTGGCAGGAAATGGCAGAGTCCCTGTGAGAATTCATTGCAACAAATAAGCTTTGGACTGATTCTTAAGAGGAAACAAAGAATGGAGAGATGTGTTGTACACATTTGTAGTCTCAACACTTAGAAGGCTGAGATAGTAGGTTACTTGATCCCAGGAGTTCAAGGCCACCCTAGGTAACAGTGATACCCTATCTATGAAAGAAAAAAAGATCAGAATTTTGTTTATCAATTTCTCAATGAAACAGGAAAACTAGAGTTGTTTACTATGCATTAATCTAAGGCTGAGTATAATTAATGATGATAGCTACATGAGAAGTACAGACTAATGTAAGAATGATAGAGACAAACATATTTTGTCAGGGTAAAGTGGTGATATGAGATGACATTTATAGGAGATGGGATTTACTTAAGTTTTGAAAGTTGGACATGATGCCAACTCTCAATTATGGAAGATAAAAGGAAAGGTGATAATAGCAAAAAGGTATGTCTTAAAGATAAAACAGAGAAAAGTAACTATTAAATTGGTTTGCAGGCAAATTTTGCACAGGAATATATTTATAAGTGGAGAAAAAGATGTGCTGGAAAGAAGCCTGAAATGTTTGACAGGATCACAGTGCAGAAAACTTTCAATGTGAGGCTTAATCTTTTGTTTTATTCTGAATGCAATGAGGAACTATCCAAAGCTTGTGAGCACAAGAGAAAATAATAAGAAAACTGCAAGGTAATACAAAAGGCACATTGAATAAGGAAAATTCTAGTATTAGGAGAATCAATTTGAAGGTACAAACATGGCCATGGGGCTCTGAGCTGTTACAGTGTCATTGATATTGTCTGGGGGTCTACACTGAAAGGCAACTAGGTAGTCTGGCTGTGGTTGCTGAATGAATGTGGGGATGCAACAGAGGAAAGCAGAGATGAAAATTCAGGAAATTGGAACCAAAATGACAAAAAAGAGGTGAATAGTGATATTAAGTAAGTCAGGGAAGAAGGAAGAGAGAGTTCACAATGAATGGATTCCATTCTTTTTTTTAATAGAGTAAGGATAGAAGTTCTGAGTTGAGCAAAAGGAAGATTTCGACAGATTTTGGAGTTTTAAAAAATAGCAAATATTTGAAGCAGGTATTGTGATTTTGATGAGGCTAATTAGAAGAGGAAAAAGGTAATAAAGAATTTCCTTGATTCTAAAAAGCTGATAGAATTTGAGCAGCATTAGTTGACAGTGATGTAAATTTGTTGATGGATCTTCCTACCATGGGAGGCTGGTACCTACCAGGAGAAAGCTGCTTTTGCTCTCCATAAGGAATGTTGATTCCTAATGATGGGTCCAGCTCTTTTTAGCAGTACCTATGATGTGGATCATTTCAAATAGCTTGACAGCTGGATCAAGATGGAGTCTCATTGGATCTAGCCATCTCTGGATTTTACAACTTCCCATATAACTCCTTACAGTTTGTGCAGTGCTAGATTTAGATATAGGTGGTTGAAAAGAATGAAAGAAGTACTGTGTTGGACATCTTGAAGGTCATACATTTTTGATAAATACATATATAACCATTGCTGTTCTCCTGGACCCTAAGAAGTTAGAAACCTCTGTGCTAAATTTCAAATACATGTTGCACAAAGATGAGCAAGACTATGTGATCTTGGTAAAGATATTGCCAGTTATTTGTTCACATGGAATTTTAAGAATGGTAACTGTGAGCATGTTTCATTGTTCCCATTTTAATGTGCTAGCATAGATCTATGATTGAGGCAGGACAATAAAATTCTGAGAGTTGGGAATTTTACTACCGGCTCACTATTCACTGGCTGCATGCTGCCATATAAATCACTCAGCATTTCTGGGACTCTGACTGCACGACAGAGAAATGGGGCTACTAATGCCTGATAATGGCCTGCTTGATAAGGACATGGAGATGATGAATGAGCTGATGCTCAGAGCTCTGGAAAAGAAAAGCCACTATCAATTAGAGTGCAGAGATAGTCACCACCACAGCTCTATCTCCCACCCTTGTCTATCTGGTACAAAACTAGGAAACTTGCTCTCTGGGCCTAAAAACATGACAGGGCTAGAGCTAGTGTTCTCTGTAGACAAGGGGAAAAATATCTCATTTAAGATTAAACTTCTGAAAAAAGCTGTCCACTTTGTCAGTTGTTCCCCTCCTGACCAAGTACTAAGAAGTTGAGGTGCCTCCCCAGCATAGGTCTCCTCTGCAGGAGACTCCAGTGATAGAGCACGCTTAAATAAACACCTCCAAGGAAGTCCTATCAAATATTAAAAGCACAGAGCTTCCTCAGTCAGCAATAAGTCACAGGACCCAATCCCTGAGTCAGGGGCTCCTGCTTTCTCTGATCAATGAACTTCAAGTAGCTCCCAGAGCTGCTTCCTAGGTTCCAACTCTTCATCCTGACTTGCTAAACTATATTTCATATGCTGAATTGGGCTTTGCTCTCTTCAACAAAGCACAGAGGATAAAGCAAACCTGCTGATGAGAGACCAATAATGGGAGCCAGGGGAGGCAGTAGGTCGTGGGACATTTGAAGAGCTATCAGATTTTGACAGGATGAAGGATTAAGTTGAGAGAGGCTAAAACAAGTCTGAGCAACACTGTTCAGAACTACATCTGGGAGAAGACAGTCAACTTTTGAGCAGATAGATGGATGGAAAAGGTTTACCTGCTTCAAAATAGGAAGGACTATCACCAGAGCAGGACAGAAGTGATTGTAAACAGCATTGAATTTGACAGTGGCAAGTTTATGTGAGTTTATAAAATGGGGGTATTAATATCTATCCAGTAAGTTAAACATGGTGTTATGGTTTAGATGTGGTGTCCCCCAAAAGCTCACATGTGAGACAATGCATGAAAGTTTGGAGGAGAAGTGATTGGATTGGGAGAGTCTTAACCCAATCAGTGAATTAATCCTATAATAGGGATTAACTGAGTAGTAACTGAAGTGATAGGGTGTGGCTGGAGGAGGTGGGAATTGGGGTATGGCTTTGGGGTATATATTTGGGGTATATATCTTGGAAGTTAAGTTTCTCTCTCTGCTTTCTGATTGCCATGTGAGCTTCTTCCCTCTGCCACACTCTTCCACCATGATGTTCTGCCTCACCTTGAGCCCTGAGAAATGGAACCAGCCTTCTATGGACTAAGACCTCTGAAACTGTGAGACCTCAAATAAACTTTTCCTCCCCTACAACTGTGCTGGTTGGGTCCTTTAGTCACAACAGCGGAATAGCTGACTTAAATACAGACAACATATATAAATCAGTGCTTGACACTTCATAGGTTTTAACAAATGCTAATGTAATACACCTTGCTCCTATTTTACCATATCCTGCCTCCTCCATCTTTTTTTTTCCGCAATTAAGAATTTATGTATGTGCGAAAGCACCCTGAACAAAATTTGAAAGCAAAGCACGTGGAAAGCTCTCTTTGCAGCATTTCTTGACAAATAAAAAATAATATTCTTCATAAAATTACAAATGGATGATAAACATACCAATATTAAATAAATAGAAAATTCACAAGGAAAGAAGTACAAATGGTCAATAAGCCTATGAAAAAGAAATCAGTACCAACCAAGTGCCAGGCACCATATCAGGCAGGTCCTGGTTTTACAAAACAGCATAGGATAAATCCCTGCCCTTGAGGATTTCGCCAGCCAACACTTCGTTATTTATCCATTGTGCATACTCAGCTAGTTCATAACCTCCATTACTTCATCTGCAAAAATGGAATGATGATCACATTTAACTCAAAATCACCCAGCTCACTGCCAGCCCTAGAGTGGTCACTCAGCAAACACTTTCTTCCATCTGTCTATCTATTATCCCCTTCATAGTTCCCTGTCCGATGTGTGGGATGGGGCATAATGTTCAAGGTGAGATTAGATTACTGAGCTGACGGGGTGTGCTAGAGGTGGCCTCAAAGAATTTTACCCTGTAGAGACCAGGGAACCAAACTGCGAGCTTTGTCACCATCTGATCCAATGTCACTGCCTTTCAAAAATGACATTAGGGGATTCCTCCTATTGCTAAACAACTTTAGAATCCAGAGGTTCTATTGCAGCCTTTCATTCAGGACATTCACTGGGAATTTCTGTTCCTTCTTGTTCTGGGCTAACTAAACAGCCTCTCTCCCAAGGTCCAGGAGGGGTTGCTCAGAATCTCTCTCTAGCATTGACTGAGACTACTGCCCAGTGCCATTGATCAGGGGCCTCAAAGTAATGGGTTTGGCAAAGAGCAGCCACTAGAATTAAGGGCTGAGGATCCTGATTAACTGTGCAGGTTGGTGCATGGGATCTTGGGAAGAAGAGTCAGGAAAAGTTGAAGGTGAAGATGAGAGAGGAAAACTCTTTACCCATTGCCAGCCCTGGTTTCCCCCTCCTTCTTGGACCACCACAATTCACCTGCTCTCTGAACTGGGAAAAGCAATAGACACAGACAGCTACCTCAATTCTATTTAGCAGTTTAAAAATCTAAATTGATGGCTCTCCTCTTCTCCTCTGAAGGTCTTTTATTTAGGTCTTATGATTTGTTCATCCTAACTTTGTTATGCACCATGATACTTGCAAATGGGGCAGCATAAATTAAGAATTGGTAATGATAACATTTGGAGCAAGTCCTCTGGGATACTCAGATGAATCTGGTTTGTGGATATGAGAAAATCTTCCAGTTTGACATTGTAGTATACAACCCATATATTTTCCCCTGCAAATTCCATTTCCTACTCCTGCCAGCCTGCTTCTTTGAGCCAATGCAAGGAGAAGCCCCAGGCAACTCCTATGCTTCCCACTTCAAGTAAAGCAAAGTTAATTTACTTGCAAGAGAGATGCAAAATTTAAATCTCCTTCCTTTCATCCTCTCTACTATTCAGGTTGTTTCTGATAAGCTAGTTGCCCCATCCAAATTCCCTCAATCCCCATCCCATTTGCTGCTGTCATGGAGGAAGTAGCTACCAGTTTTTCATTTAATAATCAGCTGTGGACACCTGGTCCACTTTGTTATTACAGCATTTGCAGGTGTGGTACTTCTATGAGCTCACTGAAGCCCTTGCCTGATTCTCATGCAGCTGTACAGCTGACCTTTGAGGCTGCCCTGAGCACAGCCCATCAGTTCAATAATCTTTCAGTCTGAACAGTAGACACCTAATTTGGATCCTGAGTCTGACCATTTGGAGAACTTTCTGGGAAATCGAAGGAAAGTCATCTTTGGGGGCACTGAGATATTTATGTCAGGGGAGACAAGCATAACTGGTAAGGAGCCGTGATGTGCTTTCACCTAGCACTAGAAGAGGAAGTATGCAGAATGTGTGTGAACTCAGTCCCTACCTACAGAGGAACTGCTCCCCTCTGCTCGCTCCTTCTTATCTGGGGCCAGTCCCACAGCAGAACAGTCTTCTTTTGTTATCTCATTTAAACCTGAAATAGTAACCTTGGGAAATAATCCTACACTTTACAAATGAGCAAAGAGCTTCACAGACAGCAAGTAATGTGCTAGAAGCCCACAGCTGGTAACATGACAACATCTAAAATCTGTTATACCCCTACTTTAAGGTTGGATCTGTGCTGAGTGCTTTGTGTGGCTGGTCTCACTCTATACTCCAACAACCCTGAAAGGGCTTCTGTTACCATCTTGATTTCAGAGGAGAGGAATCTGAGGCTCACAGAGGTTGTGATGTTCCTTGCCTGAGTTCACACCATTAATAAATGGTGCAGTTGGGGCTTAAACCCAGGACTTTCAACCCCAGGCTAAATTTTAGTTGCCACTTTTGTAAATATCAGAATCATGGCAATTTGAACCCATGCCTTCAAAATCCATGCACTTCAAACTTATCTCTTAAAGCACTTTACACTGCTTCCTAGCATTTTGCTTAAAAGATGAAAGCATGTAATGTTTTCTCTCCTGACTCTCAACTATGTTCCAGCAGCTCCTGACTGCAAGATCCAGGCTACCTTTGGACTTTATATTTGCCCCCTGATATCCACAGGAGATTAGTTCAAAGACTCCCAAGAATATAAAAATCCTCAGATACTCAGTTCCCTTATTTAAAATGGCATTGTATTTGCATGTAACTTACACACATCCTCCCATTTACTTAAAATCATCTCTAGATTACTTATAATACCTAATACAATGTAAATGCCATGTAAATAGCAGTTATACTCTATTATTTAGGGAATAACAAAAAAGGAAAAATGTGTGCACATGTACAGTATAGATTCAATTTTTCTTCAAACATTTATTTTTTTCAGTGGTTGAATCCACAAAAGCAGAACTTATAGGAATGGAAGGCTGCCTTACTCTATAAGAGCCCTACCCCAACCTACCCCAGTAGCCAAGCTACAAATTTCTGCAAAGTTGCTCAGGTATCTTCCAAAGCTTTGTGCCTCTCTCCTCTTTTACCAGCTCTTGCCCTGGCTGTAGAACTTCTAATGGACCATGTGAATCTGATTGTGAAAATGAGCATCACTTCCATCCTGAGCATTACAGAAGAGACCAGGTTCTGCTAAATGGCTGCAGAACTGGGAAAATGGGTGGAGGTGCTGGCTGTGGAGGACTGAGAACTCCATCAGGGAGCCACACAGACCCATGCCATAGAACCACTCTCAGGAGAGAGTGGCTTCTGAAACTATTTCAAAGATGTTAATAATTCATCAGCCCCAGAGGGGAAAGTAAAAATTTTAAAATGAGGAAAACAAAGATCTAATGGGCCTCAGAGACTCCCACACAAGTGACAATGGCTGTTTTATACTCAGCTGAGATACAGGAAGATGGAGAAGAAGGGAAGGAAGAGAGAGAGGATATGTTTGCTTTAAAAAAAAAAAACCCAAACACATCTTTTTAAGTGAAAACAGCCTATAGCAAAATGATCTTAAATTTGTACAGAATTTTTAGAAATTATTTTCATAGATTTTGATTTAAAAATATGGGATGGGGGAAGTGTTGCTATAATTAATCTAATTTTTTTAAGATTAGATTAGAGGATGTAAGAGTTTACACGGGTTCAGACTCTGGTCTTCCACAGCTGAGTCCGGGAGGCCAGAATTCACACCCTGCAAACTCCTCTCCTGGTCCCTATCTTTGTTCAATCCCAGAAAATGCTAGTGCTTCTGGAGAGAAAAACAAAGACAACAAGGTGGTTACCTGGTCTAGAGTTCTCTAGATTTCAGCAAAGATCTCAGCTGTGATACCCAAAGCCAAAAACAGACCCTTCGTTCACAGAAACCATCCCCTTTCCATTCAAGAAAACTGTGCAGAGGGCTTTTTTATTCTGCCTTTGCAAGGTTCCCAAAGAAGAAAAATCTGCTTACACTTGAACTTCCAGAACTTCCAGAGGGTTTTAGTGATTCCTATATGAAGAAAAGGTGACATCTTTGTTCAGAGTGATAGGAAAAGAGACAAAGATTTAAATTACAATTTTTATAGGCTGACTCTTTTTTTTTTTTTTTTTTTTTTTTGTCCAAAGCTGTCTGACCTTATTTTTAACTGTTAGTTCCATTCTACCAAATTGAGAAACTCTTCAAAAAGAGGTTCAGGTACCCCTATGTGTTAACTTTCCATCACTGTAATAAAATACCTGAGATAATTAACTTGAAAACAGAAAAGTTTTATTTTAGCTCATGGTTTTAGAGGTTCTAGTCCATGATCAAGTAGACCCTTTGGGTTTAGTTTCTGGTGGGATTGCCAGATGGCATGGTGGGTAGCATGTAGTGAGCAAACTGCTCATCTTGTGGCAAGGAAGCAAAAGAGAACAAGTAGGAGCTATATTCCCACAATTTCCTTGAAGGGCACACTCCATGACATCAGTACCTCTTACTAGGCCCCACCTCTCATAGCTCCACCCTGGTGACCATGCCTTACTACATGGGTCCTTGGGGGCCTTCAACATCCAAACTATAGCATCTTTCTAGCTTCCTTCCTTCCTTTCTTACTTTCTCATTTCCACTATGACTCCCTGATCAGTTCCACAAAGGAAGAAAAATAGGATGTTTGTATTTTATTTTGTGATTCCTATTGACAGAAGGACTCTATTGTTATTACAGCTTTGTGTCATCATTTCATGTGATTTCATGTATTTTAGAATTTGGAGATCCTTTAACAGGTTACCTCAACAAAATATTCCATTACAGGATTCTGCATGATGAAAACTATGAAGAATGTCTAATTGCCAGTATCTTTTAAAATCTACACCAATCTTCACCATGACAGCCCTCTCCACTCCTGCTTTAGACTGAAGGTAACCCCTTCCCTCCCAATCCTCACCACAGAGTGGTCTGTTTTGACTCTGCCTGGTGGAGATATTTCTTTGGTAATCTGGGAGTGTTAATGTGCTAATGCAGATAAATTGTAATTAATTTTTCTCTAATTGATGCGTGGGCCTACCTAGGCCCCTCATTTTCCTCCCTTCATTCCTTTATAAATATATGATTTGACAGGTTAATTTGAAAGCAAAAGTTAGATTCTTTACAGCCATCTAAGCAGAAGCCCCAGCACGCAATTTGCTGTCTAGTTGTGTGAAGCATAATAAAAGGGTTGAAGTCAGGTTATCCTTTTTTATCGTCATTTTGCTAATTTAATCTTTTTCCCCTTCGTAAGGTAATAAAATATTCATTTCACAGCCTGAAAACCTTGGCAGCAATTGGCGAGGGAGCAGTATCCATAGAGTACTGTGTGTTCTGCAGGGTGACATTCTCCCAGGTGGGCTTTACGGCCACATCAGAAGGGCTCCATGAGGGTTGTATGGGCAGCTCTGGGGGTGTTTCACTTTGGCATCTGAATCAGGACTGAGTCAAGACTCCCACATTCTGGTGCAGCAGAGAAAAGCACTTGAAATTGCTGGAGCTTCTGGAACTGCAGGGGAACCAGTCCCACAGCCAGTTACCTGCAGCCGTTTTCAGAAGGGAGAGGAGGAGGCCATCTTCTGTCAGCTCCTGCCTGAGCCTAGGATGCGCTTATGGATGGAAGAAGGCAGAGGTGGAGTCACAAAGAAGACTTCTCCACAGGAGAACTAATCCCCAGAGGGTGAGAAGAGAACCCAGCTGACTAAATGGTAGGCTCAATTGTTACACAGCTCTTTGCAATAACAGGGAAGTGAGGCCTGAGGACTCTGAGGACCATGTAGCCTCCCCACATAGGTGAATGTCGCCTGGTGCTGAGATTGCCTTAAGTCACTTGGGGCATTGCTCCCTCCCTGGGAGATTACTAAAAAGTTCTCTATACCCAGGCCCGCTTATTTAAGAGCTAGTCCTACTGCCACTAGCCAATCCATTTGAATGTTTCAAGATTTTACTTGGCTGAATTCCTTTTTCCAAAGACTGGTTCTAACAGCAGAGAGGTAGAAGCATGCCTGGGCTTCCACTTTGTCCTCTCCTTATTGTCCAAGTTAAAAATCAGAAGCAAGAAGGGGAAAGTGCTGGTTGTTCTCTGCAAGGTAAGGTTCAGTAAAGTGACCTGCCCACTGAGAAATAAGCTTTTCTGTCCAATACCACACACAAAAGTTCCATTTCAATATTGAAATTGAAGTCCCATAATGTTGAATACATGTACAGATATATCAAAGAGACACATTCACCAGCAAACACTGCTTCTCTCTGTAGAGAATAGGGAAGTAGCCCACTCTTTGGTTGGAGGACCCTTGGGTGGATGATTTAAGTCTCAGGAGGTAGGGGGCTGATTAGGACTCAGTAGTCACCACGCTTGCCCTGCAGAGATAATGAAAAGCAGCAGCTCTTCCAGGGAGCTCTGGCCAGACAACTGATGCTCAACCCAAACCACTTGAGGGACCCCCTCTGTGGAGGTTCCTTAGGGAATGTGCTGAGTACCCCAAAGCCAGGAAGGAGATGAATACACACTTCCTTCTTCATATATATGTTCATGTCCTAGATATTTTATTTTCATCTTTTAAAGAAAAATTTAAAGAAATTACCATGAGTAGATTGACCTGGAAAAAGGAAAATGTGACAAAATAAGTACTTTGATAAATGCCTTCAAATCACTAATTTCTCTAAATTTTATACAAGTTCATGTTTTACTGGTTATATTGCTCCACCATTTTTGCATGTCATTAGGATCTTTTATTTTCATAACAGATGATGCAATTGTAACTATTCTTCCATATAAAATTTAGTTTCATTCTTTCTGTCCAAATATTTGGGGAACTTCATTCATTAGGGAAAAGGTCTCTTTCACTCACTGTTATTTTTAATTATCAGCATTAAAATATCTTAAAAGGCTGCCTGAAAATTGAAGAGGAAAACCATTTATCAGGGAAACAACTCAAGCACATCAGAGAGAAAATACTATAAAAAATGTCAAGAGCAGATGGATTGAAAAGACATTGAGAGTGGAGAATGAATCCAGATTGAGAGGTGGGTGATGCAGGGAAAGAAAAAAAAAGGAGGTAAGCATGGTGTCTGAGAAGGAAGAATAGTAAGGAGGGTAATAAAAGGCTAACGTTTTCAGACATTCCCTGGGTTTCTATGAATGGAAGATGAACTGTGTTGCCTTGAATTGCAATTTTCTTATCATTAAAACTGGGTTTCTTGCTTTTTTCCTTTTTTTTTTTTTTTTGGTGTGTTCTTTCAGTAAAGTGATACAAGATGGGCTTAGAGTTTACCCTGTTTCTCCTATTATTTGGTAGTCTAGTTTGCTAAGAGTTTCCATTAGAAATCAGAATTGGGGGTGAATGAAGAATTCTTTGCCATTAGAGAAGACCTACAGAGGAAGGACTCTGTCCTGTCTATGAGAGGAAGGACTCTGTCTCCATCTGTGCTTTTGCTTACTTTATTCTCAACTCCCATCACCATTACTCCCTAAACTGAGCAACTTCACAAGAGTGTCCTACATCCAGCTTTATATTTTCTTACTTCCTGCCACTCTTCATTCTATCTTACTGTCATCTGATTTTCTTTCCTACCATAGTATTGACCTCTAAGTAGCTCCAGTATGTAAAGTTGCAAAGATCATTTTTCACTCCCTGTCTTCTTGCTAGTGATCCTTTTGATTGTTCTGCTTTATAAAAATGTTTTTATTGGTGCATTATAGTTATGCAGAATAGCAGGGTTCATTCTGACACAATAATACATGCATGGAATATTATTTGCTCCATTTCAGTCCCCAATACTTACTCTTTCCCTCTCCTCTTTCCTCTCCTGTTCCACTTTTTCTATCTGGCTGGTATTCCTTCTATTTATTTGCAGGTATTTTTTAATTGGTGCTTTAGACATACATAAATAGAATTAACTATGGTATAGTCATATACGCACATAGCAAAATTTGGTCAATTTCATTCTGCATTGCCTCCCTTATCCCATCCCTCCTCATCACTTTATCCCCTTCCTTTACTCCATTGATCTCCCTTTTATTTTCATGGAATTCCACACTCCCTTTTCCCCTTATTTTTCTCTAGCTTCAGCATATGGGAGAAACATTCAACCCTTGACTTTCTGATTGATTATTCTATCTTTGAAACACTTTTCTGCTTTGGTTTCTCTCAATTCTTTCAATGGCTTCTACTTTAGCTTTCCTATAAAAGCTTCTTCCATTTCTTCCATCACATTCTCCCTTTCATCTTTCCTGAATTTCTATAATCTCTTGCACATGACTGCTCCACAGCCATTCTCTACCACCATTCCTGCTTCCTACCACTCCACACTCATAGCATCAATTATGCTGATCAGACTACTATATATAATCTATACATCTATATGGCATATCTCTATGTAGGCTGGAACTCTTTTCTAAACTCAGATTTATTCATCTGCCTACTAGACAGTTCCAGAGATCCAAATTTAAACCTACATCCCCACCCCTCAATGCCTTCTCCCAGCTTGTCCCTCCCACTCCAGTCCCATTTTGAACACAGCTCTTCATCCACCCAGGATTTGGAACCACAATCCTGGGGATCATCCTGCCTTCCTCTCCCTCTCATCATTCACATCCAAACAATTAACATATCCTAATCTTTCAGCCTACTGAATGCCTCTCAAATTTCCATCTTACCTGATCCCATCATCTTTGTGAGGCTAGGATCTCACCATTTCTTATTTATCTGACCCAGAGAGCCTACTAACTAGTTACTCTGACAACAGAGTTAATTTCTTGATAGTCCGTTCTCTTTATTGTCAAAGCATCTTTACAAAATGTGAAACTAATTTCATCATTCTCCTGCTTACATGTATTCAAAATCTGCCTTTAACCTCAGGATAAAATCCCAATTCCTTAGCATGTTAGGTAGAGCCTCTGTTTTTCAAAGCTCTCCACCTCCCCATCCTCATCACTTTGCTCCATCTCTTTGCTACCCTCCTCTCTACCCATCTCATGTCAATGTCCTTGCACGCATTTCCACGGGACTTCCTTCTCTATCTGGCCCACTGGTTTCTCAGCCTTCATGACTCAGCATTACCATCATACTTTGTAGGGAGCAAAATACCCTTCCTGTCATTTCTCTAAGTTCCTAGAACTCCAAGAACCTTCCCTATGAGCTTACCTCCCAAACACATTTCCATCATTTCTATTCACTTATCTGATCAGTTCACTAGACTGAGAACTTCTTGGGAGCAAGAACTGGTTTTCTTTGTCATCCCTTCACACAGTATCTGTTGCACAATAGATACTACTAAAGTCTATAAAATAAAGTATTAAATAACAAAAATAGAAATAGAAATAATAATATAAATAATATAAAATATATAATAATTTGCCACAGAGTTACCTATAAAGAATCATGAAGAGAATATAAATATGTATTTAAAAGATGTCTTCTAAGTACTGTCTTTTGTTTTGGGTCAATGATTAATTTTTAATCCCTAAAGATGAAGAATCTACTTCTTTTATTAATTTAAAACATTTTTTAAAAAATTTTAATTAGTTATACATGACAGTAGAATGCATTTATGCATTTTGATTAATCATATATAAATGGAGTATAATTTCTTATTTTTTGATCATATATATTGTAGGATCACATTGGTCATGCAGTCATATATGTACATGAGGTAATAATGTCTGTTTCACTCTACTATCCTTCCTATCCCCATACCCCTTCCCCTCCCTTCACTATCATGGTAAGCAAAATAAACCAAACCCAAAGAACCAAAGGCCAAATGTTTTCTCTGATATGTGAATGCTAATTCACAATAAGGGTGGAGGGGTGCTAGGGAAGAATAGAGTTAATTTAGATTAGGTAGAGGGGAGTGAAGAATAGTCTACTTCTAATGATAAAAAAAAAAAGGCACATTCAAAATCAAAACAAAAACTAGAGTGAACTTGTTTTTGTTGCTATTATAAAAACAAAGCTTAAAACCCTGACTCAGGCACCTAAGAGTTTCTAATCAGGGACAGCCCAGCCTAAGAAAGCCAGGAAACCCTGTGTCTCTCAATTCATTTCAGCAGCTCTCACAGTTAGCCTGTTCCCTGTTCACCCTGCATCTCTTAGTCTGTGAAACCACTTAGAAAAATGCATCCTCACAGCCCTGGAGATATCAGATGCTGGGCTCCAACTACATTTGCACATTTGCATTCTGCTTATCAGGTCACCCAATGGCAAAATCTTCAGAGGGAGCCGGCAATTTCTCCCTCATACTGAAGCTAATGAGCAAAATAGCTCTCGCTGAAGGACAAGAAAAAGTCGGAGCACGCTCAGTGTACTGCGGGCACCACGGGCAGGCTGTCATGATTATGAAAAACCATCACGAGACCTTACAAATTAAAAGCTTCAGAGAAAACTTTTGCCCTATCGCGTTCTTAAGGAAGCATCTTGCCATTCATCAGGACCAGGCAGCTGCAGTAGGAGCTCGTCCGGAATGCTGACGGGCCAGCTATCTCCCACAGGCTCCCAGAGGGGCACAACATCAGCTGTCAATTTCCAAGCAAAGGGGGATTGTTTTATACCTACTTTGGGCTCTCCTTTCATTTCCAGGTAGGCCTCCCAGAGTTGACTTTTATTACCAGGTTAATCACAGGCAAACTTAGCTCAGTAGTAATAAGCAATATCCCATTTTCCCACTTTTTCTTGGTCTCCATTTCCTGCGTCCTCTCTCCTCTCATCCCAACCCCCTTCCCCAGTTTGCAGACTTCCTTGGCTGTGGCTCTGCACATCTTCTCAACCAGCTCACGCAGGGAATGAAGGAAGCTCATTTCAGAGTCAGTAATCAACTCCCCCTTTGGATCAAACTGCAAACTCAAATTGTACCAATCTGTCTAAACAACCCAAAGAAAATGGGACTTAAATTGCCCAATTTTGGTGTGTCCACCTAGCTTGCTAATTTAATTTTACTTCCCCAAAACCTGAGACCCCAAACTGACTCCTTCTGTGCATTGATCAGGGAAAATGTGAAAAGAAAAAAAGCACATCTCCAAAAACAAATCATTCTGCTGGCCCTGTGGGGCACTGGTGATGCAAGAGGCTACTTCTCTGGGATCTGTATTCAGGTCCCCATTGAGGACCAGCAGGAAGTGCAGATCCATCGAAAATTGAAAAATAACAGGGGGAAGGCAAAACAAGAATTCCAGCTTTGTCTGAAATGCATTGCTGAAATTTGGCTTTGGAAAAAGATAAAGGTGGAGACAAGCATTTCTAAGCAGTGGCAGATGTTTGACTTTATTTGGGGATTTACCAATGGGAGCTGGATTGTTGGGCTTTTGTGTTCTACACCTAGTTTAGAAAGGTGGGGAAAGTCCCTTCCCACATTTGATTCCTGAAATGAAGGCTCTCTGTGCTACCTGAAAATGATTTGTGTTTCTGAACAAAATATAAATGAGAGTCTTAGATGAGAAACCAAAACCCCACACAAAAACCTCATCAACAAATGATAATTACAAGGAAGGTGTCAAGAATATAAATACTGTATTCCTAAGTGTCTCAGATTTATTTCTCCAAATAAGTTTCAAGAGGTGTGAAAGCCCATAATTAGAAAGGGAAGGGAAGTCCTAGAGAACTTCACAAAGGCAGGGCTAACTGTTTCACTCCTGTCTAGAACAGGCCATTCACACGACCAGTAAGAGCCAACAAAGCTGTCAACACTCTGTTTCCCATCACTGACTTGCACCAAGTGAAACAAACACATCAGCAAATTATGTGCTCAGATGTCATGTCCCCTTCATCACAGATCTGTTAATAAGAAGAGTTGCATTATTGCCCAGTTCCAGAAACGTTTTGGGAACACTCCCTGCCTTTCTCTCCCTCTATACTAAGGTGATATCCTGATTCTACATGTGAATGATACCACAGGAGATTTCAAAAAATACCTTCACAAACTAGGCATTTGAAAACAAAGTCAGCCCATTCTTTGGATTCCAGCAAACACTTATGACTGGGATGCTTTATTCCCACATTGCTCTGCATTGTGTTCTGGCTCCTGTGGAAAGAGAGATGTCAGAGGTCTTGGGATGAGATGTACAGATTAGTCAGGATAAGCAAAGTTATGCTGTGATAACAAATGGTCCCAATTATTAAAGGCTGTAACAAGCAATTCCTTACTTTTTGCTCATGAATACTCTTTCCTCTGTCCGACACTGTGTTTGCTATTCATAGACACTGATAGAACAGTCACAAACAGGCATATTATCATTCTCATATTAAAGTAAGATGGCAGCATGGCAAATATATGATCAGAATTGACAGCCATTTCTATTCACACAACATTGTCTGAAGGTAGTCATGTGGTCACCCTTGAGTTCAAGAGGGAAGGGATAAATAGGTCTTAAACACAGAATGAAAGCAAGTATTTGCAAATCTTGCATTGTCAAAGTCAATGTTCTGTCATTTTTTGGAATATGAATGACTCCAGCATTTTGGAATCTCTCACAAACACATTGTCCTATAGCCCAGTGAAAAATAAGGACACAGCTATGTGTCTATCCTTACACATCCCAGTATAATGCCCATAGTGCCTCAGGACACTTTGAGTTATCAGTGGGGTTCCAGTCTTCTCTGGAACATTTGTTACTTCACCTTCTTTGGGGGTCCCTGTGGTTTCAGTTGTATCTTAGAAATATAGAATCAAAGACAAGGAGGATACAAGCTATGGAGAAATAACCACCAATCAAAAAACTACGTTGGCAGAGGAAGGCAGGCAATGGTTCAATGACATAATGCTTTTTAAACAAACCTGACAGAAGGGATTATGTGCTTTATTATTTTTTGTCCCTTTAGAAATTCAAAGTTATATCAATCAGGGAACTTCTAGGAAAATTTAATGTGAAATGTACAGCCACAAATTATGTGCAAAACAGCTGAGCCCACCCAGATAATTCCATTGAAAGGGACAAAGTAAATCAATTTACAGTTAACAACTGTTCCCATATTCTTGGTGGCCCCTAGGCAGGATCAGAAGACACATAACAATATTTGATCACTTACTATGTACCAGTCATTGTCCAGTCCTTACTTCCTGCCCTAAGAGTGGACAGATACTCAGGCTTTACTGAGAAGCCCATTGGAAATATTCTTCCATAAACTGACAAGCTTGCTATGTTAGTCCTAAGCCTCTGTTGGAGTTAAAGCATGATTCCTCTCATTTATATTCCTCCTTTTCTTTTTTTCATTTTTTTGTTTTTCAGGGTGGGTGTGGTTACTGGAGATTGAACTTAGGGGCAGTTCACCACTGAACCACATCTCTAGTCCTATTTTGTATTTTATCTAGAAACAGGGTTCCACTGAGCTGCTTAGCACCTTGCTTTTGCTGAGGCTGGCTTTGAACTCAAGATCCTCCTGTCTCGGCCTCCTGAATCCCTGGGATTACAGGTGTGCACCAATGCGCCCAGCATGTTTCTCCTTTTCTGATCCTTCTATTGAGCTCAGGCTTCATATTGCATGGGCCTACCAACTTGATGGATTATTCTATCCTACACATTGCTTCCTGGCTTTCTTCCCTGGTTCCAACCTTCCAGTTTCTATTCTTGTGCATTGTCTCTAAGGACTGAGAGCATAGTAAAGGACAAGATTTGACCCACCACCCTACCAGCTCAGGTAGCCTTTACTAAACTTGTCCCATTCTGGCAGAATGCTCAGATACATTGGAATTAGACAATGTTGTTCCTGAAAGAGGTCGGAGAGGTCTGATGGAGTACTGGAGGGCAACAAAGCCAACAGAGCATATGGAGGGCTGGAGCACCACATGGTTTTCCTCACTGAGCAAGCAGGCTGCCATGTTCTGCATAGCACAGGGTCTGCCCTGGAAATAGTCCTGGCCCAGGTACCTTAAGCCTAACAGAAATTAGGCAATAGGTCCAATGAGGAGCAGGCAGTGGGCCGAAGGGGAACACAAGGGCCTCTGCCTTACAAATGACATGCATGCTACTGCAATCGAAAGGAGGGGGAGAATTTTTCAAATTGAAATGATGATGATGTAAAGGATTCACAATTAAGGTAGAAATAAATATTAGAAGATGAGAATCCCCCATAGTTGGGAAAAGTAGGGGAGGCTTTCTAAGAAATGAGTCTAGGTGTGGACAGGAGCATGGGATGTGAAGTAACTATAAGAGGCAGTTGGCAGCAAAAGAGGTGTGTCCATTTGCATGGATAAGTGAAAACTCAGACTGGCAGGACAACTTAGAGGGCATTTATGTGGGAATATTAAGAGCTCTCTCAGCTTCTAAAAGTGTAGGTTTACCCCATAAGGAATATGGAATTTAGCTTTTGCTGTAAGTCATATCAAATTGAGAAAATTAAAACATAAGTTTTATTGTGATTTTATTATTCTTAACTGAAAAATGTGTATCTACATATGTAGATATATATTATATCTCATTTTGAAGGCATGAGTCATATATTTTATACCTCTTACCCTCAAGAGGCACAGTTATACCCATCTCATGGAATTTCTATTGCATAACTAGCCAACATATAAATAATATTTTGACCCAAAAGGAGATAAAGCTGTGATCAAAGACTGAAAAACATTTTTCAAACATAGCACAGTGTCTGGCCTATCAGTGGTACTTTCCCCAGCCAGATCAAAGACTACAACAAAAAAAAATTGCTTTGAGCTTTAAAAGAGTAAAGAGATTTCTTTACTCTTTTCATAAATTGGTATTACATATACATCTGTTAATTGATCACTTCTTTTAAAATGTTAAAGAGAGAGATGGAGAATTTTCATATCTTGCAACATATGAGTTATAGTCAGTGCATTGTCAATCACACCTAGATCGGTTGGGTGAAGGGGAAATGCAGGAAAACCACATAAATTTCAGAAAAAAATCAAAAGAAAATGAGAGAGAGAGAGAGCTCTCAATAAAGGTGTATGAATGGTCCTACAGTCCATAAACTGAACCAGGTTCTCTGAGACACACAGGGCATGACCAATAAGGAATAAGGAGGTATTCTCAACATAACAAGTTGACTCTGCCCTCCACTTACTCAAGCATTTTACTGTGAGGTTTTATTGGTGCAAAGATGAAACAGAACACTCCTGAATTATAGAAACTCTAGTTCTTGTTTGCTTTAAAAAATGCCCCGTTTTCAATTTTTCTTACTTAGGTTTGGGGACAAATAAGTTTTTCCTCTTGAGCCAGTGCTAGTGGTTCACAGAGAAACTAGAAATCTTGGGTGACTGCTGCTGGCTTCTTAAAAATCCACTGGCTGCACCAAACTAGACCTGAGTGAATTAAGTTGCGACACTCATGACAGTGTCCCCTTGCAAAAATTTTAGTGACAACCAAAAGGGAAAAAAATCAGAGGTCAGGTCAGCTGGAAGGTTAATCCAGAGGTGCACGTGGCTTTTGCTGTGGTATGGATTTCAGTTATTTTGTGCATATACCTTTGTTTTCTTACTGAAAATTTTGAATTAATATATTTCACCAATATGTGTACTGTAAACCAAAATCCTCTCATGGTAAGGAAAGCATTTGAACTGAGAAAAAGAAAGCTGGAGTTCGAATCTTGATGCTGTTAGTAACCAATTTCTTGATCTCAAACTCACCACCTTGAGCCTCTGTTTATAGTTCTATAAAATGGGATGTTATGATAAAGGTTTTCTTAGACCAGGAGATCACTGTGATAATAAAGTGATAACATGAGCTATGCATGTGAAACTTTTTGGAAATTATTCTCCTAATGAGAGATAATATAGATATAGTAATCCCAATTGTACTTATTGGTATGCTGGTTTTTGTGTTTTTGTTGCTTTTATGTGTTCTGACACTCTCATTATTTCAGATGACAAGCAACTTGGGCAGATACCTCGCTATATTTAATATGGGGACATCATCTTATAACACAGTACAAATGCTAGAGGATATTCAAAGCACATTCTTGGAGAAATGATTTATAAAGTATTCTGAAACCATTGAGTTATGGCCAAGGGAAAGTGTGTACCATGATACCATAGGATAAAAGCTGGGTAGATAGAAAATGTAATAAACCTGAAAGTTATTGATCCTGGAGCACATGCCAAGGGAATATGATGTAGTACTCAAAAGTGAAAATTTTTCTCCCTTCAGTCCGATGAAGAAAGCAGAAGGTTCATCCGTATCAGAGACGAAGGTGCATGTCCGTGGTAGTTTACAGGAGTGATTCAGGAATAATAGTTTGTTTGAAGGTTATAGACCACTGCAAAAACTTGTGAATGAATTTCTTCTGGTTGATTTCTGTAAATGGTGTTGATTGCCTCTTCCTGGTCTTTCTGGCTGTTGGGGCAGCACCCTCTAGTGGTCCTTTTTTCCAAACTCTTCTGCATGGGTGATGAAGAAAGATTGCATTTGAATTCAGAATGCCCCCACCACCCATTTTTATCCTTAACAGTACAGAGAAGCCACCATCTCCTTTTACTCTGCTATAATTTTGTTAAGCAGAGAAATAACAACGTACTTCAAATGAGTAGTCACCATTACTCCCTCCCAAATTTCATTTTATTTTCGCTATCACAGCAAACCCAGCCCGACTGTCATTTAAAATCTAAAGTATGATTCTTGACTTAGGGTCTCTGTGTGATCTGGGTAAATTCTCTTCTGTTAATGAACTGAATAAAGCTACCTCTCCCCTTCTATCCATTAGAGTGGATGTTTTACCTCCGTTAGCTCCAAATCATAGCAGCCATAGTCAGTGCACCAGGAGACCCTTCACTTGGAATTCATTTGCATGAGTGAGTCAGTGGCACAGGCAGACAGGTGGCTTTGGGTAAGAGAACCTTTGAGACTTGTTTCTAATCACCCTCCTCCCAGTGTCCGATATGTGAAGTAGAAACTATCCTGGTTATCTCACAGAGTTAGACTAAGTGTTAACACCCAGAACTAAGGCCTTTAATACATATTTCTCAAATGCACAAGTAAGTATTGAGTGGATTATTTGGTGAAGTTCTGGGCACATTATTAGTACTTTGAAAAGTCCTCAGCCTAGGAAAATGTCCAAGGTCAGTGGATGAGAAACCTTCAGAGTCAGAAAGGTAGAGCCCAGTGTCACCACTTGAGACCTCAGATAAGAAGAAACATTTCTTTAGACCCCATTTGAGCAACAGGAATGCTATAGTTTGGATCTTAATTTGTCCCCAAACCTCAAGGCTAAGTTGCCAAGGTGTGCTATTGGGAGGTAATAGAACTTTTAAGAGGTGGGGCCGAATAGGAACTCTTTAGGTCATTGGGGGTATGCCCTGAAAGCAGACTGTGAGACAAGAAGTCCCCCTTCTCTCTTTTTTACTTCCTGGCCCGTAATGTAAGTGGTTTGCTCTGCCACATGCTCCTACCAGAATGTGCCACCTCACCACAGGTCCCAAAGCAACAGAGACAGCAGATCACAGGCTGGAACTTCCAAAACTGTGTACCAAAATAAAATTTCCATCTTTATAAGTTGATTATCTCAGGTATTTTGTTATACTTATAGAAGCTGACTAGAACAGGGGACAATTCCTTCCATGCACACCATGGGATGTAGGGCATTAAGTCACAAAGCACAATATCTGATCTACAGTCTGTGCACTAAAACATTACCTTGTGTTAGGTTATTTTCTCAAGAATCCTAAGGTAAACTGAAGGATCTCTGCTAGACTCAAAGTAGGCAGAAGCAGAATTAATTTTCCACCTTCTATCTATTGAAGGGAGTATATCTTTCATCCAGTTTGGGGTCTTTTGCTTTATAAAAAATAACTTCTGAGAATTTCAAGCCAAACTAGCATCCTCTGGAACTCTGAGTTCATTGCTCCTGACAAAACTGTAGCTAAGGGGAGAAAAGACTCTTTTAAATGAGTATTAAAATGGCTAGAAAGCTCCTTGGATGCCTAATGTTCTTAAACAGCATTTTAATGATTTAAGGGTAAATGAACTAGAAACCCATGGATTTAATTTCCCTTGAAATACATATACATTTAAAAATTAAGGGGGAATGTACTCAGAGCAAAACATGTTTGTGATTTGGGCTCAGTCAGAACACTCACAGAGTTAGTTAAACCACGGTCCAGCAAGCCCCACATGCAGCCATGCAGACCCAGCTCTCTATAGAGGAGGTTGTCTGTTCTCCAGTGACTCTAGAACAAGGGTTTCCCTGTGCCAAGGCTGAGACACTGTGCCTGTGCAGGAAGGTCCTATGGAATGCTTTGCTAACTCAGACCACAAGAACCTAGGGATGCTGGGCTCAGGGGAGGTACCTGCTCACCATCTAGAAGCCCTGTATCTGATGCAGCATCAGAAGCCTGGTGAAAGTTCTCCCTGGTTGGGGAGTCTCATGAGGTCTTTTAATCTCCAGGGTAGGAGATGTGCCTGTGGGGTTTTGTTTCTTGTGTTTCTTGCTTGTTTCATCACAGGGCACCAACAAAAGAAGTCAGAAGCTGCATGTTTGGATGAGGCCTTCTCTCCACCTCTGACTCTCTAGTACTGGTCTATCATTTAAACTTATTCTAGTGTGTTCTCTGGGGTGCTTCTTTGACAACTGTAGACCACACAGACCTCAAGACCCTAAAATTCCACACTAGAGCCTCCTGACCCAGTGCACTGCAACTCTAGATAAAAGCACTAGAGGACTCAATAAAATCCATCTACAATGCAGAGGAATGCCTTGATAATGAAGACAGTGTCTTTTATCGGGAATGATTCGGTAAATGTCCACTCTGTTTCAGCCACTATTCTGCAAGCTTTATACACTCACTCACTTGATTCAGTATTTGTCAGACACAATGTTAGTCACCTTAGGATGAAAGCCATTCTCTTTTTTCAACCAGCAGTAACTAAGCATCTCTTCTATGCCAGATAGTGTTATGGGGAAAACCACAGAAATACTGTGGAATGACCAGTGCCTCCAAGATCCTCATAGTTCAGAAAAAGAGGCAGCTTTACAAAAAATTCATGAGCATAACTAACATCTGTGTAGTGATCTCTAGGTACCAGGAGCTATTGTATGTTCTTATGTGTGTTATCTCATTGAATCCACACAATAACCTTGTGAATGATAGGGCAGGGACAGAGAACTACCCAAGGTCACACAGCTAATAATGGCAGAGCTGGGATTCAAACTCAGGAATGTTGAGTCCAGAATTTGTACTCTTAATATGGCTCTGTGCATAATGAAAGTTTAATGTTACAATATTGGCATATGTTGTGGGAATTCAGAGGAAGGAGCAAATTCTGCTGGGAGTAGAGACAGAGGTAGCAGGAGATTTGCTGCGAAGAGCTGTATTGAATTTGAGCACGTGGATGTGTGATACACACAAGCTTGATGAGCAAACTGCCTCCAAGCCACGCCCTGAACTACTACATCACACCTTCTCCCTTAACAAGGGACAGTGTGCAGAACCAGAGACTGATCTGACAAACTCAAGAAGCAAGCCAATTTGGATACTAAGCGCAGGATAATTCAGATGTGAAACAGATTAAACTCATTTGCAGTGACCAGACCTGTCCTCTTTGGGGGAACATTAAAACCTCTTAGCAATTCAGTTCAATGAGTATTGGCATTGTTTTGGATCACTGCCCTTGCATCGTTTGCATGTTATCTAGAAGAAAATTGTGTGATTAATTGCAGATATGTTTGTATTTTTCTCCCCAGTGTTTTGTTGTCCCTGTCCTCTCATTATCAGTCTAGAATTCTCATCAAAATAGCAAAATATCAGTACATAGAATCAGGAGGTAAAAACAGGCTAAATAGCCACAGAATGATTTAGAAGAGTTTCTGAAAAAGAAGAGTAATGTGCAGAGTCTTTGGTACAAATGATAGGATGTAGAGCTGGGTGGTCAGGTCTGAAGGCTGCTCTGGCACTGGGGCATGCATCACTGCTACATGCATGCTCATTCCATTGTTTCACTCATCTCTAATAATGGAATAATACTACCTAAATTGCAGAGTTGTTGAGAAATGTGAAATAAATAATGTATGTAAAACCACTAGATGCATGTTAGGAATTATTGGTAAACACAATCCTATTTTCTTGCATAACTCAGTTGAATTTCAAGCAGATCTAAAAGCTGGTTGCTTTCTAATTTGGGTCAAAAGGTCTGACCATGGTCGACCTTGTTGAAGACTGCTGCCACAGGCTACCAATGTCTCTGGGAATTTTTTGCAACAATTTTCTCTCTTATTCTTTTACTCAGGCTACAAATAGTTATGCCATTCTTAAAGAAATCCAAGCTCAAACATTAGTAGTTTCCCAGATTTGATTTTAACCCTCTAAGCCCCAATATTTTAATTTTGTGAATATTTCAATGAAATATTAAAATAGGTTGGAAATCATAATCTAGAGTTTATTGCATAATTTGTTATTATAAATAAGATTAATGATGTCATTAATCATTTTAGAGAATATTATCACCAATCATTCACTTACTGCTTTTTGCAAAAGAAAGAACAGAATTCTAAAAACATATTTATCTCAAAGTTACCATGAATGATATATTTGTTGCTGAATTTAAGTTTTCTAGGTGTTCCATAAATGGGATAATGAGACATTATGGCTTAAGCACTTTATCCTCTCTGCCTAACCTCCAAGGTGACTGCCTCTCCTGTGGGATCATGAACAATTTTGCCTGTGGGTTGGAGGCTCCCAAGCCTGAGTTTCAACAGGGACTTCATAGTAACAATTCACACTGATGTACCTATCTAAAATTTAATTCCTCTTTTCTGAGTTCTTGTCTACTTTTCTCTATCTTTTTAGTGTCTACACCACCCACCCACTAGCTTGACCAGAAACTTGAATGTTTTTTGATCCATCCATTTCCTTCCCTCTACTGTCTTTTTATTCATTCATTCATTTTGCTTTGGTTCCTATTCTCTAGGAAATGGCAGAGAACAATTTTCCCCTTAAAGAATTAGATTCACTTATTTCTCTGTGTGTTTAAAATAATTTAAGAAAGCTAGAAGGTGGCTTTGAACTCCCACATAAACACATGAGAAGTAATTCTGTCTGTCCCAATAAGAAACAAGGACTTCACTTGATTTCAGGCCACCATTGAAAGTTCTTAGTCACTTTTATCTTCCCTGATGCCATCCTGGTGAAATGCCTCCCTAAATTACAAAGCAAAAACAATGATATCAGGGAGATGCTTAAGGATATTCTTTCCTTCTAGAATGAGATGTTTTGCTATTGGAGCAAGAGCTGTCAACACAAAGGCCTCCAAGAGGTCAGATCAGTGAAATGGGAATAGAGGAATGGAAATAGAGCCAGTGAGAGGAAAGGAGGGTGGGGAAGGACATCATGGCAGGATGGTTCTGTTTTTTTCAACTCATACAGATCAGGAAGAGCTGGTCATGAAGGTTTTCATTTAGCCCAGTGTTCAAGGAAATGGTGTTTGGGAATAGATAATGATCAACACTGAGTAACCAAAGTTGGTGTCCTGAAAACAAACAATGCTTAAGTCTAAAGAACAAAGCTGATAGAGGCCTTTAAGTAAGCAAATGAAGAAATACACAGAATGGTACAACTTAGAGAAGTCTCAGAGAATTACTTCATAGTAAGCTTTGGTTCATTCCATCGTGCCTAAAAGTAAATAGGCCACTTCTTTCCAAAGGCCTTCAGAAACCAACAGACCTTCCAAAAGTCAAGAGCAGGAGGGGGATCACTCTAATGGCATGCACTTACATCATGTTTGTCATTATATTCTAGGAACTGTTGTAACTTCTTCACACATATCAATCCATCTGCTTATTATGAGAGCCCCATAAGAAAGTAACTTTTAATATTTCATCTTCACAGATAAAGAAACTGGGGCACAGAGAGAAATCAAAAATGTTTCCAGCATTGTACAGCCACAACGTGATAAAGAGTCTGGATTTGCACCTAACTAGGCTCTCTCTGGAGGCTGATGTTTTAACCATTTTGTCACATTATCTCATAAAAAAATTACATGATAAAACTGAGTAAATATTTCTAACCTGAATTTAAAAAATCAAACAAAAATAAATAACAAGCACAGATGGAAGAAACAAAACTAAGTGACTATTTGGCACTGATCACTGCCAATTAGCAGTCACAAATCTTACTTTGGAGAGTCGCTTGTTTCTAGTTCAGAATACAAGTTTTGCTGATGCAATGTCACACTTCTTTGTTACTGTAATTTCTTACTGTAAAGGTCTTTAAACACACATATTTACCAGGTTTGTAAAGGACTAGGGATATAAAAGTTAAAAAAGCAACAACAAATTCTGCCACAATCATCGTGGTGTTCAGTTGGTCTAATAATGCACAGCTAGAACATTTCAACAGGGATTGGCAAGTGGATAGAGGTGCATTATACCCCAAAGAAAGGAAAAATGATGCATCCCTGAAGGAATCTGAAAAGGATTCTTGAAGAAGTTGCAATTAAGATTCATTTTAAAGAAAGGATATGACACTTCTTTTCTTTGAGGGGCATGTTACAATGTTGAGATACTTAATTTGAAGAAAAACATGCCATATCGTCATTTCATATTTGGAACGCAACGCAAATATTTTAAAAATAATATTGGCACCAAAACTAATACTGAATAGTATAATTTTTTGCTGGTGGAATATGAAGAAGATCAGAGAACATTGTTTCAGTTTATAAAAGAGGGAAAGCATTCAAAAAGGTTGAGAAATACTTTTGGAAAAAGTGGGGTAATGAATACATAATGTGACCCTTAAGATCTATTCTGAAAACCAATAAATATATGTATACTGTGTTCAGAATAAAAAGATATAGCCTCTCTTGACAGTAAGCCAGGTAGATCATGATTCAGAAAAGGAACACAAATAGTATAGTAAGTGGGGGTTAGTTTCTCCAGATTTAGCAAATAAAAATATAGGACAACCAATTAAATTTGAATTTTAGTTAAAAATGCCTGGGATATTCACAGTAAAGAAAAAAATGACGTGCTTATCTATAAGTCAACTTTAACTGGTTGTTCTTTATTTTACCTCACAGTCCTAGAAAGGGTGGAAGCCACTGTCCTGTGAAGCTCAAGGCTAAAAAAAGGCAGGGTCATTCTGCATCCATGAGCCAGATCCTGGAGAAAACAGGGGATAAGGCTGGGCAGCTTACTCTCTAAAGAGCAAGAATTAGCCAATTCCTCATGTGAAATTAAGAGGTTGGTAAGGAGATATTTGGATTCAGACTCCTTGAGTGAAATCCTGGTGCAGTTAGTAGGCAGTTGACACAATCAGGTTAATAGCTCTTTGCTCTGTCTTCATTTGTTACTAACAAATATCTGCATCAATTGTTAAGGAATAAATGGCAAACATAAAGCACTTATAACTTGTAATCATTGAGAATTTTAAACACAATTAAATTAAGAATTATAAACATAGATAATCTAATTGCTAGTGAAAGTGAAATAACAATAATTGAACAAATGAAAACTTTAGAACTGATGAACTCATCAAAATTTGATTAAGTCAACAAATATGTGTTAAGTAACTACTTACACCTATGCATTGGGGAAACTGTGTTCAGCAAGGCTGGTGAGGCCCCTCTCTTGGAACCTACATGTCACGGGAAAAGGTCACATAATTCACAAATAAATAGTCAAACAAAATCAGTCCAGAAAGTAATCCATTTTGCAAGGAAAATAAAATTGGTAGATGTGAAGAGGTTGGGTGATGATTCAGGTTTGGTTAGCAGGGTTTGTTGAGACGCTACTTTCAGCTGAGCCTTGAAGGACAACAATGTTACAGGCTATGCAGGAGAATTCTCCAGGCACTGGAGAATTCAGGAGCAGGTACACAACCCCCGTGATACAAATACACATGGCATGTCTGCATCAGAGAAGAAAACTCATGTTGGCTGGAGTCTTGCCAGGAGGGGGAGGGTATGAAAGGGGAGTCTGAGGTAAGACAAGCCATTGGAGACCATCATAAAAATATGACATGTCATTCAAAGTATGACAGAAAGTTTTCAAGCTGTAGGTTTTAGGTTAGAAAGTGGCATGATGTGATTTCATCTGAAATAGTTATTGTTGCCACAGAGCACAGAATAGATAGTGTATGAGCAAAATTAAACAGAACTACCTGTTAGGAATGTATTTCAATGATTAAGGGCATATTGATAGTTGGGTTCAGATTGTAGCAATGGGGAAAAATGGATGTGCTCAGAATATATTTGGGGAAAAATCAAGATGATTACATATGAGCAAGATGGGTACTGGGGAGAAAGGAAGAATTGAAGTTCCCAAATGGCTATGTCATTTGTTCAGATAGAAGACTATAGAAAGAGATCTAGAGATCAGAGATCAAGTGTTCTGTTTTTAGTATTAAGGTTTCTGTTTTGGGTTATTTATTTATCTATTTATTTAGCAGTCCTGGGAGTCAAGCCCCATACTTTGCACATGCTAGGCAAGTATTCTACCACTGAGCTACATAACCAGTCCTTAAATAGGTTAAATTTGAAATGCCTGTCAGGTATCCAAATTAAGTACCATGTAAATATACACATGTACACTTGATATGTATTTATACATAATATATGCACATATAATATGTTGTTATATACTAATAAAATATATACTACTATTGGAATATATATAAATTTCACATTATTTTCATTTTTATTTTTTTGGATCTCTTCAAAGAAGAGATCATATTTAAGGCTGTAAGAGAGTTAGTTCCTCCATGGAAACAGCAGAACCAGGAGCAGAGGACCTAGGACGTAGGTGATGCAGGTCACTGGTGAGTCAAAGTTGACTCTGAAATATCTGAATTGAGTACATGCTGAGGGGGTAGCTTCACTGACTAAAAATAATTAGAAGGGAAGAAACATTTTGAATTGAAGGGCTCCTTTCAGGCACACATTCAGTTAGAATTGCCTATAGTAAATGCAGGTGGAAGTCTTCTGTGGACAGTTTAAGGTAGTGTATGATCTTATGGAAAACTAGACTAAATGATCCATTTGAAAACCAGAGAAGACCAGTATGAAGTGTCCAGGCATGGGGTGTGACCATCTCTTCACAATGAGATGGACAGTACAATCTAGGATGAAATCCTTACACTGAATTGACCAGGTACTTGTTGGAAGCCTGCTATGACCTAAAGACAAAGTATCAGAGAATAAAATAACAAACAAGTTGTAGGGCCAGTTGTAGGTCATGAGGTTGGGAAATTGGAATCACAAGAAGGAGGGAGAGGGATAGCAAATCCAGAAGGGACATAAAGCATTAGGAAGTTGTCAATACAAGGATTCAGTTGCCCAGAGTAAGAATGCAATCAGACATGAAGTGCAAGGGGAGAACCAATATCTGGAACAAGAGTTATCTTTATTGACTGACAACAAATGCTAAATTATAGTCAGTCAGTAAGCAAATGGGACTGAAATATTGTTCTTGAACATTAAGCAAGAGTTCCTACGAATTCTCCTTTAAAATAGAATTCAATATGAACTGTGGGGATGGGACTCAGTCAATCAGCCTTGACATTTGGGACCTCACTGGCAGGAGAGCTGAAGTCAACCACAAATAAAGCCCAAATTGATGATGAGATTCTTAGGGAATAAGGGAGACCACATAGCTCACTGTTTTATTTATGAATTGGCCATCCAAACTCACATTTTCCTCCTATCTATAGTTAACCAATTCTATTGTTACAAGAACAACCCAGGAAAGTGTTTCCAGTTTTCTTTGCAAGGCTATTCTCTCTGCTTTTCATTATCTCACTGGATTTGTTTCTGGATGCTTTAGTAGTTCACTTTCTCCAAAATGCTCTTATCTTGCCATTCCTAATACCTATTATTTAGCTCTATCTGTTCCACAGTCTGAAGTCCAGTCAAGGACGCCTGAAGGACAACAGCGTACTATACCAGTTCCCTATTCACTGGAATTTTCACCCAACCCATGATGCCAGAATATCTGTCACTTTCAGTATTTTTAGTTGTTCAAATCTCATTTTTCATTTTTCCAGTGGATGCCAAGAGGATGAGGAAAATGCTGTAGCAGAGAGGGAAAATCAATATCCCACAGGAAGCCAGGGCTTTGACTGTTTGCTCTTGTGTCTGATGCCAGGTTGTCTAGGGAGAATTTCATAGTAAAGATCTGAGACTGCTTGTCTGTTCCCAAAGTTTAGTAAAGAATCCTTCTGAATATCTGGTCTCCCAGGAGAAGAGGCCAAGGCATTTAAAGTACTCCTTAATGCTGAAATCCTTGAAATATGTCAAGGAAATATGCGCCTGGGAGAATCTTTACTATTTTCCCTAGGTGTAAGCTTCTCCTCAGGGGAGAGAAGAGATGAACAAGGTGTTTTGTTGAGGGAGAGTTCAGGGGTTAGAACATAGCTGCTACAAAGATAGCTGGCTTATACGTTCATTCTCAGAAAATTTATGGAAATTGATTTAATGTTGGTCTGCTCCTTCTGTAAATGTGAATCATGGTGGCTGCTTATTTGAATGTATAAGCAGAACCCCAATGTATGGAAAGAGCAGGTAAATTCAAATGCTTTGAACTTAGTTGGAAGAGTTCCTCCTTCTTCAATTTCAAGTGTCCTTTCCACTATTTTTGAACTCCTTTCTCTTGGAATTGTCTTTGAAGATAAATTTGTTCATTCACTGAGTACAGGACTGAGCACTTACTTCTTCATCTACAAAAGGTACTAGAGATATAAATGTGATTAATATGAGTTACTGAATAATACTGATCATGAATCAAAAGTTAAAAAAACAGCTTTATTGACAATGCAATATGTTAAGTGGCTATGATGAAAACAATACAAAACACCATTGAGTGCTTAGAAGAAGAAAGGCAGGGGGTGGTTAAGGAAACTTGTTGGAAAGGGGCCCCTACTTGAGACCTGAAGGATGCATTGTAGATAAAAAGCTGAAACAAGGGGAGATGGAGTGTTTCAGGCAGAGAAAGCCACATGGGCTGAGTCTCAGAGGGAGAAAGTGAAAGAGCTCAGCAGGGCTTGAGCCAGAAGCATAGGATGGAATGAGTGGGAGATCACACAAGACTCCTGACTTAGGCATATGTGCATATTGTGGTAGCTACTCACAGGAATAAGGCAGTAGGGGAAACAGATCTGAGTAAGAAGACAATCAGCCTGATTTTTAATTCTTGTTTTGAAATTGTTGTAGACTGTCTACTGGTCGATGTCTAATAAACAATATGTAATTCAAAAAACACAGGAGAAAGATCTGTCCTAGAAATAAATTGATCAATATAATAATAACAGACATTAGCCAGATACCTACAAGATGCCAGGTATTTTGCTAAATATATTGACTGCATTACTCCATTTAATTTCTTTTTTAGGGTAGTGGGGATTGAACTCAGGGGCACTTGACCACAGAGCCACATCCCCAGCCCTTTTTTTGCATTTTATTTAAAGACAGGGTCTCACTAAGTTCTTACCATCTCACTTTTACTGAGGCTGGTTCTCAACTTGCAATCCTCCTGTATTAGCCTCCCAAACCATTGTGCACCACCATGTCTGGCCTCATTTAATTTTAAAACAACTTTATAAGGTAGGGACTAATTAGAAATAAAAAAAGAAAACCCTGAATTTTAGCAATGTTGACTCTTTTGTCTGATATACTGATCTGGAAATTATCAATCAATGTTTCTTTAAAGAGCTCCATGCACTGATAATCAAACATCATTTAGATAATTCTGAACAAAGTTATTAGTGAACTTGATCTTATACTTTAGTTTCCAAGTAACATTAGCTATTTATAACAACAAAATTCATGCTTTTAAAAAATCACCTACACTTAATACATCTAAAAGAATTCTTCATATGAATTATCAAGATGTTAACTTCTTCCATATTTGCTTTAAAACTTTAGAGATGCCCTACATGACTTTGAATCACTTTTAAGAATTAGTATTAGTATTGTTACAGCTGCAATCACATCGTTATTTGATACAATATTTAATATATGCCTTCCCCCTGTAGATAATAAAATCCTTGAGGACAGGAATTCATAGCACCATAGTACAGACAAGCATATAAGACATAATATATCATGAAAAGTAAAAATTTTAAAGAAAAAATTTGAATAAACAAATGGATAAATGAGCATCCATCAGGTCACAGATAGATTTTTCTAGAATGAGCAATAAAATCCTTCTTTCTAAAGGAACATTACAGTAGTAAATTGGTTCCCCAATGGAGGAAGCCACCAGCATTCAAACCACATCATTTTACAAATCACCCCCCAGGTGCCTCTCATTATAAAAATTAGCAGTAACTTGAAGAGGCTAACATAGAGGTGGACACCTCCCTGCAGATAATAACAGGTAACATCAGCACTGATTTAGCTTCAATCCTGTGGAGGTTTAAGAATCTCTAAGAATGCATAAGCAAAAATAGAAAAAAAAAATAGTTGTACACTTTTTTCTTTTTCACCATCTCAGCTTCCATAGCAATATGACAGAGTCTAAAGATGCAGACATTGAGTTTATGAGGCAAATAATGAAGTTGATAGATGAGTCTTGCACTCTGAGGGGTGGAATGAAGATTGGACCAGGGGCGGCCTGTGTCTGAGCAGCCCTCTCCTTTCCATCTATCCTACAAGGATCCCTAGTCAGCCAATGCACTGAGACGCTGACATAAATCAGGGGCAACAACAGATGAGCATGAAGAAACGGCCTGGCAGGCGCTATGCTACAGCCATAAATCAGGAACTAATTCAATCCTGTGAGATGCCTTGTTTGATTAATTTATGTCAGCATTTTCTGTGTTGTCAAGCTCAGTCCCTTGTGTGTTCACTTCCTTCTCATTCTCTACCTTATTTGGCACAAAGGGGTGGCCCCCTCCCCTATGATGACAGAATGAAGGAAATGGAACTCCAGAGTATATCCTTTAGAAGGCTAATCACTATTATACCAAAATGTCTCACCAAACTTATAGAATTGAAGAGACAGGACAGGTCCATCTGGTGAACCCAAGTTCCAGATCAGAAGAAATAACTACTTTCTAGACACTCAAAAGAACTGTTTTCTGCACTTCGTAGTACAATAAGGTAACCAAACCCTTGTCTCCTACTGTAGAAGACAGAACAGTTTTTTTTAGCAGAGTTAGAAAAATACATTGGGGCTTAGTTATCATGATATAATGATGATCATGAACATTACCATTTATAACAGTGGAAGGAAAGAAACAACACAGAAACTCCAAGTGGTAAACACACACACACACACACACACACACACACATACAAACAGCTGTGCTATTCTATATAATAAGCATATACATATATACATTTACTTATATGGAAAAGTGTTCTTGGAATACTATTTAGTTAAAATGGTGGGACAGTTTAATGCTTAAATGTATAGTGTGTTTCTGTATTTTTTTTCTGAAAACATAATCTAGAAAACATAATAGCAGCATATGACTATCCATATTTTCATCATTCTATTTTAGTCTGTTACTTTTTCTTCTAACATTTGTAATTAGTATATATTTCTTGTGCAATGGGAAAAAAGTACTTTAATCATAGTCCTGGAAGTAGAATTGTAAGTCTTTGTCATGAACTTGCTAACATTATAAAAGATTTATTTGATGTTATAGTATCAGTCTAAGAAAATGTGAAAAGGAGTCTGTGTTGTATTTGAGAAGACCATGGGCTATGTGGGCAGACAGAAGAAGACCACAGCTCAATTCAAATGGAAAAAGCAACGATCAGAAAGGATGTGGCTGAGAGGAAGGATTTTCATCTGCTGCAATCCACTGCAGTCATGAGTAATAACAGTGCCTTCTATTTTAGGGCTGATGGTAGTGAAGTCTTCTCAAAGTCCGACAAGTGATCTCTTCTACTGCTTATTTATTCTTGTTATTAAAAATTTTTATGCCTTACTTGCTTTGGTTTATGTTTACAAGTATAATGGAAGGTAAAAAAAGAAAAAAAATCAGACCAACTAGGTTTTCCATTATGGGCTGCAGTCCACGACAGGTAACATCTATCAAGAGCACAGTTTCTCTGTTCACACATTTAATTAGGGAACTTGAAATTGAAAGGAAAGGACAGGAAAGGACAATGAGCCCTAAAACAAAATTCTGTAATTCATTGGTTTGTTTATTTTCTTAACAGAGTCTGGATTTAAAATGTCTCTGGAAGATCAGCATTAGATACAACTAACCCACTCAGGACAGGCATCCACAATGCAAATAGATATATTTGAGAATCTAAATCCTGTCTTCTTTTGTGAAAAGGCAAATAAAAATGTACAGTGAATGAGACCTGTATATTGGGAGCTGAGTTCTTCATTCCATAAAAAAGTAGTGCCTTTGGGTTATAAAAAAAAAAATGTTCAATTAACCTAGAATAGTTCAGTTCCCACCTGAAGGATTGTGGGAGAGCAGTATTTCTCAAACCTCATTGTGCATCAGTAATATCTATGAAGATTTATAAGAATATAAATCTCCTGGGCCACTATTATACTGAATTTCTATGAGTGCAGCCTCAGAGTCCATGCTGTAGAATGGATTTCCACACAATTCCATGTTCACCCAGGTGGGGTAAACACTAAGTTTCATGCATTTGTCTCTATTCCAAAAAACAAACGCAAACTTGTATGGAAGTTATGGAAAGCCAAGTTTTAGGCTGGAATAAGCAAGGAGGTTTGATACAGTCAATGTAAACTTAAAGTTGCACAAACCTTAAATAAATGCTTTGGTAGATAATAAGTCTCTATCAGGAAGAGAGAGTAATGCGGTAGTCTTCTACCATTTTGTATTTGTGGCACTAAATGAACACAAGATTTTCCAAACAGAAAAGTTATCAATGATAAACACACAATTTCTACTGGGGGTCTAAAACAAAATCGCCTTGTCTCTAAGAGCTCCACAGTTGTCTCAGCACTTTCCTGGCCAACTTTGAGCAGATCTGTCTAGGACCGTGACTCTGCAACCATGGTCTTACATGGTCCTGAAGTAAAGTCTTTGCATGTCCTTTGTCATGTGGCTTGTCTTGAGCATCAGCTTCAGTTCTGCTTGTGCTCTTACCCTGGATGAGGTAACCCTCTCCACACTGTCACACAACACATTCAAGGCAGTTTTCCAAGTGTCAGGCATCAATAGAACCCCACCTGTGTGACAGTTTTGTAAAAATAAAATTTACTCACTTATTAATATTTAGGAGCACACCTGTGAAGGACTCAAGGCACACTGATGTGTGTCTGGGCACCTGTTGAGAGTCACTGATCCAAGCAGGGGCTGGATGCATGCCTAGTGGAGAGCTAATAAACGGTGGGAAATAAGGCTGAGTGACTTTGAAGGCCTTTTTAAGATTCTATAATTCAAAGGAAGGAAGTGGAGATGGCTGTAAATTCTGGCAGAACCCTGAGGAAATCAGTAATCTTGAATCACTAATGCTAATTTATGATTTTGGACAGGTTGCTTGAACTTTATTAAGCTTAGCTAAATCCACTGAAATGAATGAGAAAATAAACAAACAAATCAAAATCCAGCTTCCCCTTGAACAGAAGACTGTGCCAGAGCCCAGCTTTCCCATGGAGAACTTTGGAATAGCAAAGAAAATGTGAATACAACTCCAATTCTCTCCCCCGCCCTGCTCATGATTTGATATCCCCAAAGAATAGGACATCTCAGAAATATCTATCAAAATCTCAACAATGATGGGTGCTACACAAATGTCCACAGTTTTTCCAGCTGCTCCAGCAAATGTGGAATCTCATTATGGAATTGGGGCCACATGCTCACTGAAATGACTCCACAATTTGATATCAAAGCATCAAATTAAACATTCAAAATCAGTTACTGCAGACTTTCATTTACTTGGTGAGGATGAAAGAAAAAGAGAAGCTGGCACATGGGGCCATCTGGCCATTTTCAAGATGTCTCTGTTCTTTTGAGCCACACTGAACAAATGAGGGCTGGCAGGAGGCAAGTCCAAGGTTTAAGGCAGACTTACAATGGCACTAACCATACACATATTCTAGGATTTATTTTAATCAGTTGAGTGGTATTCATCTTCTAGGACAGATGACAATAAAAGAACAAATTCATTAGCACTTTAATGTCAGGAGCCCTTAGAATTATAAGTGTGATACCAATGCATGAAGGTCATAAAATATCCTTGGTCCTCAATAGCCTCAGACATAAAATGGGAATCACAGCCTGTACCACACAGTCAGTTGTGAGAAATTGCCTTTTAGAAGCACATATTCTCCATTCTGTTCAGGAAAGGTCAGGTGATGCACTTGTGTGTGTGTGTGCATGTGTGTGTGTGTGCGTGTGTGTGTGTTTTCGTGCTCAGGTAGGAAGACATCTCCATGCTTACAGTGCAGGCTCATGCCTCCAAGTGACATGGTTGACAATGTCCTTACCCTATATATATATATATATGTTTATATACATGTGACTCTTACCAGGTGCAAAGTACAGAGAGGAAGCATGTATTATGTTTTCTATCTCCCAGAAGCCTGTAGGCTAGATGGGAGAGATAGGATATATTCACCTAAAAGCAAGGGAAAGGATTGAAAAAGTAGCTTATGAAATGGACATAGAAATTATGCAGCACAATGTCACAACCACAGGACAGTTCATACTTGAGCTTGAGTATGAGTCTTCAAATGAGCAGGACAGATATGAATGGCCAAGGGTTTCAGAGAGAGAGAGAGATCAAGTATGAAGATTATTCAACTGAGGTAGATTCTTCCATAGAGACTTTAATTAATAACTTGGGGGAGTTTAATAAGCATAATTGAGATAATTATTGCTCAAATTCTGAGACAAGAGGACTAATTTAAGCATGCAGAGATTACACAAACACATGTACAGTATGCAGATGTTTCAAAGAAAAATTAAATTTCTAAATTGCTTTCCCTTACTGTCTCTAAAGAGAGTGAAAACTCTGGTTTAATTCTTCTTAGATAGGCAAAAATACTTTTTCCACATGATTCACAACCTATCTCTTCCTCTAGGCCACACCCACTGTTTTCTAACCTGTTGGTCATCAAGCTTGAGATCCCTCTGAAGATCCCTATTAAGATTACCTGGAAGAAATTTCTAATGTCTGTCCATGTGGCATCGTGTTGGTAAAGTGTTTGTGAAGTACACAGACACCTGAAAAATACAAATAGGAGGTTAAGAGGAATCAAGCAATCAATAAGAAAAATAATTAAATAGCCAATGAAAGAGAAGGTAGAGTAACCTATGATAAGGGCATTCTGGGGGATTAAAATCATTGCAATAATGATGACGATGATGATAGATATTCCAGGGGTTCAGTGGCATTTCAGAGGATTGGCAGATGCCATTGAATTGCACTGTGTATAATGGAATAAATCCTCTTCTACATACGTATGTCAAAGGACACCACAAGAGACATGGAGGTGACTCCCTGTGGTTTAAGTGAGAAAGAGAATGGTGAGCAAAGACAGTGGTTCTCCCTGAGTCCAGGATGAGAGGTTGAACATCTGGGGCCACCAGATCTTAGACATTTTGCCTCCAAACTTTTGAGCTAAATAAACATCTTTATTGATACATTACCCAGCCTCAGGTATTTTGCTATAGTAACAGAAAATGGATGGATTAATATACCAGGCAACTAAGCAAACAACATTGACAATGCACCTTGAAGGTGAACTAGAAATTTGCTAGTAAGCACAGAAAAAAAATCGCATTTCAGAGAGATTTAAAGCATTGCAAAAAATAGATAAAAGCAAGATATGGTCAGAGAACCATGAGAAGTTTGGTGGCAGGAGAATTAGGGACCTGCAAGAGTGGGAGAACTGACATGGGGTGGAGAGTGCAACCAAAAAGGTGAGATAAGGTGATGGATAGGCTTTAGCAACAGAGCATTTAGTTTATGCTACTAGAAGCCTGCCAAAGATAACCATAGGACTGAAAAATGATCCGAAACCCTGCATAAGAAAGGAAACAACAATAAGAGGGGGCTAGAAAACACAAGGGGCAGTGATGAGTATGACACGACCATTAAGGAATGGTACCAAGTGCAGCCCTTCACACACAATCCCTCCAGAGTGTCACCACCACCCTTGGTGAGAATGAGTCAGATGGACCAGGGAGCCAGTACCAGGGTGACCATACTTCCTGTCCCGCTGTGTCCTCACAGGTACCTTCAGACACGACTAGTCCCTGAGCTATCCATTAATGAGTCAGTGAATCTTCTCAGGCCCTGATAGGAGAGAGACACTATTAGATACTGTGACATGGGTTGGCCCTGTAACCACCAGTCAATAGTTGGTAATTGCAAATATGCAACAATAAATGAACTGCTCTTGTTTCTTCTCAGAACCTTCTTCCCATTCACCACTCCTTACCTTTGCTCATTGTATACCCAATTAAAATGAAAACCTGAGTGGGCTTTAGGCACACAGTCTGAAAGAAGGAAAAGGTCATTGCAAGGACGTGAGTCACATCCTCTCTGCTCTCTCCTAAGAGGAGGTACCTTTTAAAAGGGAAACAAGAGAATTACAGGTCTCTTGAAAAAGATGAAGTTCCAGCTAGAGGAAAGGATATTAGATCAAGAGAAGAGGCTGTGAGCATGATATGCTTCCTGCCTTAATTTTCTTATCCATGAAATGGGCATGAAATAGTAATGAGGGTGAGTAGTGAAGAAGGGAGAATTGACAAGAGTGGAGGGTGGAGCATTACTCACCCTCATTACTAAAGGAGAGTTGTGAAGACTTGTTACTACATCACACCCAGGGGAAACATCCATATTTCTACATAGATGTAGTTATGAATGGCCAAACAAGGATCTTTGTGGGGTGAGATATAGGAGTCTACAGATAATAAAACTGCATAGAACTATATACATAAATCTGTAGACAAGAAAAATGGTGAAATTGGAATAGGAGTCATTGATTTTTATGTAAGCAATATTCTGGTTGTGACATTGTACCAACCAGATGCTACCAATGGGAGGAACTCTGAAAAGGGCACATGGGATCACTTACAACTGCACTTCAATCTACAATGAACTCAAAACAGGAAAGTTAAAAACTTTGGGGGATAGCAACATTTCTCCATCAATGGCATCACTTTCTGCAGAAACAAATTTTCATTTGTACTCTGAATCATGAGTCTCAAAACAAAACTTTAAGGTGATCCTTCTTTCCTTACTCCTCAGAAATACTTCTGTCTGGATTGGATATCAGTCACTAAAGCTGCACATAGATCCCTCTCAAAGCTAGTCAGTGTTCCCCAAATCTTCAATTTGGAGAAAATACATGATTGGCAAAAAGCTGCTATCAGACAAATGACTAATCCATGTGCTCACATGCATGTTGAGGATTTACATAAATTGGACATATTTCACACTCTCTTTACTGGCCCTTACTCAAAGCCCTGTCTTCAAAAGGCAACAGCCTAGTGCTGATCCCTCAGCAAAGTAATTGGAAGGGAGCCCCATGCTGCATCCACCCTTCCTAGCTGGCATAGCACTGTCTCTTACAACCTTCCCCTCCATGGTCCAGCTTCTCTCTGTCTTCAAAAGGGTCAAACATGGCCCTGAAATGAAATAAATTTTCCAAGTGGATACATTCCCAAATATGACCTCTTTGAAAAGTACTGTTATGGCTCTTTCATTTCTTCCCTTAGGTGAGATTTTCAAGACCAACTGTGATACCATCCCTAAAGCCAAATAATTTTACTGCTCTTGGCTGATGGCACATCTTTGGTGCCTCACAGAGGAAAATCCATGTAACAGGAATAAAAGAAGGCTTTCTTTTGCAAGATGGTAACCTTCTGAGAGATGCCTAATCTCCCGTAGTTGAAATTCATGCTAAAATGGGTCCAAAAGATTAGCCATTTCATTGATTTCTTATTATTTTGGTGCTAGAAAAAAATACCTTAACCTTTTCTAAAAACATAAAGAAGAGATGCAGCAATGCAATTTGTGTGTTTATCTAAGCTGAACAGATCTCTTATTCTTTCTTATTAATACCAACCCAAGGCTAACACAGTTGCCAGCTGACTGCCAGTCATGCCTTCTGAGAAAAACATAGCAGGAATGAAAAGAAGGGCTGATCCTCTTCTAAAATAAAAAGCAGCCAAACTGGATGTTCAACTTAGGAAAATATTAACTCAAAGTGGGTATCATAAATTCCAGCAACAAAGTCAGGTACTGAGAATTTCACAGGGCTGCCCATCATGGCAATTCCACTGTCAGAAAGTGAAAGTTCCAGAGCCAACATGCCAAAGGGTAGTTCACCTACAAGGAAAACAATGATATAACAACCAAGTACCTGATGATGTGTGTATAAGCAAAGGTGGTTAACAAAGTTGTGCATTAAAGGGATGTAAAGAAATTAAGGGGTGTTGAGGCAAAAGCAAGATGAACCTGGTGGAAACTGAGGATGGTCATGGATGCCTGTTCTTTTAAAGAAGAAAGCAAATGCATCATGAGGCAGCCTAGTGGCAGCCTAGCACAACTGATCAGTGGTTCTAGCCCATAAACAGCCATGGTGAGGTCTCAAGTGCTCCAGGGAAATTGACTATGTGCTGGTATCCTCAGCGCATATGAGGTAGGCTGGTAGAGATTATATGGGACCATTTTTAGCTCAAAATGAAATCCATTAATATGACTTCCTCTGGATCCAAATCTCTTTTATAAATATGGATAGAAAAGAAAACCTCATGAATCCCAATCTTATGGGAATTCTAGGTAGACATGAAGCTAAAAACTGAAATCTGCTTTGAGCTAAGTCTTTTTGGACTCTGCCCAAAACAAATAGAAAACACACACAGGCTGCACAGTTTCTGCTGGATAAGGAGAAAAAGAGAAAAACTCTTATTCTCAAACTTTGTCCTAAATCCAATCTCATTCTATAACATTACATCTCACTGATTAGGACATTTCACTGCACAAAGGAGAGTCCCTAAACCTGTGGAATTTCCAAAAGAAAAAAAATTTGGTTGGTGGCAGGATTCCAAATTGAGGAATAAAACTGCAGTATTGCTGAATTACTATTCCATGGCTGTGAAATATTTTCTTCTAACTACTATTAGATAAGTGCCATACCCATAAAAAACCCCACTCTTTACAACTCTGTTCTTCTCATTTATTAAGGATGTACTGTACTGACAAAATTGCACTTAGATTTTTGAGAGTGTATTATATATGAGATGATGGTCATGTTATTTTAAGAGATGTAAGAATTATAAGGCTTGAGTATTTGCCTTCAAGGTACTCATAATGTTTTTGGAGATAGTAGACAAACATTCAAATCACATACACAGAAGTAAAAAGTAGTGTATCTACTGCCAAAATGAGCTATTCACCTGGTGAATGTGAAACTTAAGCCATAAAGAGAAAATGCACCCTTAAAGAGCTCCAAAGAGCTTCAGAATGCTTCTTGCATTCACACTATAAACTAATGCTTTGGCTTCAAATTATGCCCAAGTCTACTCTTACTCATATTGAGATTCAATTAACCAGTTCTTATCTGTGGTCCACTTTTTATGCAGCATAATCCTATCACCTTGTTTGATAAAATTCCAGTTATCTAGCTCAGCAGAAATGATCTGAGATTGAACATATAGGGAAAAAAGAACATTACTTCAGCAGATGACCCTAATCCTGGAAAGGAAGCCAGGGTTAAAAAGAGAGATGTTTCAGATCAAGAGCAACCAGCATTCACAGTCTGTGATTTATCTATTGATGACTTCCTTGACAATGAAGACCCACATTAAAATAAGATACCACTAGATGTTTGGGGAGATACTAGTGATGAAGAATGGGAAAATGGGAAAAGTGATAACTGCTGCCACAGAGTAGAAAATTTCATTTTAGAATATTTTCAGAAAGTTCTGCAAAGTTCATACAGCAGTAGATATAGAGACTATGAGCTAGGTGTGGTGGTACACAGCTGTAATTCCGGTGACTCAGGAGGTTGAGGCAGGAGGATTGCAAGTGCAAGGTCAGTCTCAGCAGATTCACAAGGCCCTCAATAACTTAGCTAGGCCCTGTACCAAAATAAAAATAAATAAATAAAAAGGTTTGGAGATGTAGCTCAATGGTTAAGTGGTTAAGCACCACTGAGTTCAATCCCCAGTACCAACCACAAAAAAAAAAAAAAAAAAAAAAAAAAAAATGAAAAGAAAGAAAGAAAAGAGAAAGAAAAAAGAAAGAAAGGAGACTGTGAGGTCAAGTTCCTAGGGAAAGAATCTGACTTGCTGACTTCATAAGATAAGCCTTTCTGGAGAAGGTGGACTGTGAACTCTCTGCCTTGAAGGATGATAAAGTTGTGAATGAGATATAATCTGGGTGGTCATATTTTCCATCAGGAGAGAAGAAGGTGAGCAGAAGAAGGTGAAGACCAGAGGAGAAAGACTGGGGCATGACAGAAATGTCTGTCTCTTAGAAGTATATTCTGCTGCCCTTCCATTATGCACACATAAAAATCATCATTGGCAGATCTATAAAACCCAGGTCCATTAAATTAACTACCTAGTTAAAGCCATTAAGACAAAGAACTCTACTTCAGTTCAGTAGAACAGTAGATCTGTTACCAAATAGGCAGCTATTCACAAAGCTATTGATGGCAGTTATTAAATTTCAACAAATATTTTTTAACCACATGTTCTTTAGCATAGGGCAGTGACCTTATCCAGGATAAATGGAAACCTTTTCTTAGGCTGGTAAATTATTGCCCTGACAAACAGAATTGTTTCCCACAGGGTACTTCCTAGTCTCACCCTAAATGCTTCTTTCCTAAATATGATTTCTTTCATTTCACTTGGGAATCTGAGTGAGTGATAAGCACACATTGCCAAAAGGAAATTTTGTTTGATGACTAGCTTGATTTTTCCCCCAATCTTCACTCTATCATAGTTCATTGCAAAAAATTTTTGGAAACTTCTACAGAGTTGATTTAGCTTTAAACCTCAAAAAATTGTTGGGCACAGAGAAGCCAAATGTAAAAAGTATGCAGCACATTAATGACAAACTTCAGACTTTATGGAGAGTATCAATCTATCAATCAGTGAATCAACCTTAAAATACCCTAAGAAAGAACAGAACTGACACCCATAATCAAAGTTAATCTCCAATTACATTAGGATAATCATTGTCCAGGCCCATTTACATTTGTATAAGATTATTTGATTTCCCACACTAAAAGGTGTTTTATTACCAACCATCAACACTGTAATAGCAGTCCTAGATGTGAAGAAAAACCACTTAAATTAATACAGCTTTCTGACTTCATTTCACTGTGTTAGCAGGGCCTCTCTGAGAGCTGCAGTGTGTGCAGCCAATCACAGGGAAGGAGACAGCCTCAATTAACGAATCCCACAGGAAGACCAAATGGGCTGGATGAGGGGTGGAGGAATTGGAGCACAATTTCACATAGAGAATGATCTGGAAGACTAAACGTGCTAAGAAAGCACTAAAAGAAAGGGAAAGGTAGGTAATAGGTGGGAAATGGGGAATAAGAAAGAAGGGAAATCATGTATTTTGGTTTTCTGGACCTCAAGGCTACTTATGCAGAATAAAAAAAAATGGTTCACAGTTGGTATGGTACCTTTACCAGTAGATCTCTGATCAATTCACTCCTTCCTTTCATCAGACTCCCATTTTCCTAGCAGTGCTTGTTCCTAGCAAAAGATAGCAATTGCTTCCATTCCACAGATGTAGAAATTTAATTACAGGTGGCTTCTGATTCTTTTTTGTTGTTTTTTCTAAAAATTATCGTATATATTTAAGGTCTATAATACAATGTTACAAGATACATATATAATAATATGGTGGGACAAATTAACATAGTCATCCACTCATATAACTGTACATTTTTCCTCTGTGGCTGCTCTAATCTCATTTAGCAAAAATTATGAATAAAATACATAATTATTAACTGTGGCCCTAATGTTCTGCATTAGACATTTTGACATGTTCATCCTATATTTTTGAACACTTTATGTCATTTAACCTATGTTTCCCCAATTCCTCCCTCCTACCCAGTCCCTATTTTATTGTCTCATATATTGAGGTTTTTTTTTTCAGTTTCTATAAATAAGTGAGATCATGCATAATCCATTGATGGACACCTAAGTTGTCTCCACAACTTGGCTACTATGAAGAATGCCACAATGAGTATAGGAATGCAGGTGTCCTTGCATAGACTGAAAACTGTATGTGTAGCTCCAAAAGAAAAGCTTTCTGAAAATTACACAGTATGTACACCACAGAAAGTATGTGGACTTTCAGAGTGTCCATTTTAAGGGCATATAACTCATTTGCTTACATCAAGTTAGGATGCTTATTTATTATAAATATCATTTATCTGACCTCATAGTAAGGACATTTTCCTGCCTCAAGTGGCCACAATGGGTAGGGCAAGTGAGGACATAGGAGAGATGAGAGGAATTATAAATAAGGGAGAAAGAGGAAGTAGGAAAAATGGTGGTTGAGCAAAGGAGAAGGAGAAAGAACAAGAGCTTGTCTTCCACATGCCTTCTCCACTTGTTTTACCTCACTGCAGACTTATGACCTCTGCTTTCAATCCTACGAGAAATATTCATGAAGCATCTAGTATGTCCTGGTGTTCTAGATGTTTGGGATGTCCACGAACAAAACAGGCAAAGATCTCTGTGTTCATGTATTCTATTTTAGAAGGTGCAAGCAAGCAATAGTCAATAACGTAATAAGTAAGCCAATTATACAGCCCGTTGGATGGTGTTAAGTGCTGGTGAAAAGTTTTCAAGCAGAGTCAATTAAGTGGACTTAGGGCTGGAGGAATTGAAATATTAAATATGATTTTCAGAGTAGACTTCATTGAGAGGTGACAAGTAAGCAAAGATGTGAAGCAGGTGAGGGAACTAGCCATGAAAATATCTGAGGAAGGAATATTCTAGAACAACCAAAGTGAATGCTCTGAAGCCAGAGTATGTTCAGGGCATACACATGATAGCAAGTGAGTCAGTGTGGCTACAGCCACATGTCAGGGGGTGTACGGGAGGAAGTCAAAGAGGAATTGGTGTTGGTGGCAGGTGGGGGGCAGAGAAGGTTCCTAATGATGTGGTTTGTTAGGAGCTGAGCATTTACTGAGGGAAATAGAAAATCACTGCAGAATTCTGAGAAGAGGATTGGCATGATCTAATTTGTATTTAAAGGATGCTGTATTAAGAGTATATTGCACGGAAAAAGAGTAAAATTGGGGAGAACAATCAGGAAGTGATGGCAATAATCCATGCCAGCATGGTAGCAGTACAGTGGGGCACAGTGGCCAGGAACTAGACTCTGACTTGTGCCTAAGCCACATTTGAATATGGATGCTCATGTTCTCACTTATCATACACTTCTTTCATCTTTCCACTCCAGAGTGTCTCCTCAAGGTTATGTCGCCATCGCTATCAGTTCTAGTTCTGGCAGGAATTCCATAAGAAATTCATGGGCGGCCCACACCAAACTTCATAGGCAGTTCTGCTTCATTTGTTTCAGTCCTGATGATTTTAATTCAAATTGCAGACTGTTTAATGCGGGACCAGCATTCTGTCTGCTCCAAACTCAGACTACATGGTCTACCTGTTTGTCTGACCTGGTCTCTTCTCAGACTTCACCCTCTACCCAATCTCATATCCTACTTCACTGAGGGAGGGCTGTAGGCAGATGCTAAGAACAGCAACCAGAGTTTAAAGAAATTGGGACTTTAAGCTGTATCACAAAGCAAGCAACCAGCAGCTGTACAATGCAACCCACAGTTACTGCATTTAGTAAATATGAAAAACCATCTCTTTCTCACTGTTAGGTATAAAATCATGCATATATTTTGTGCACAACAACTTCTAAAGTGCTATCATATTCTTTATTTCACAAGATCTTTGTAATATCCCTGTGAAGTAGGTTGTACAGATGGAACTGTCACAGGTTTTTATATTTTTCTCTCTACTGGGAAACTGAAGATCTGAAGGATGAAATAAACTGTCCCAGACCAACCACACAGCTGACACATGGTGGAGTCAGGACACATTTCCAAGTCATTTTGCTCCTGGTGCACGACGCTGTCCAAACACGAAGTCAGTTCTGGGAAACAGCTTTGGTAGCCTTCTGGCCCAGCTAACAGTCAGAAAATATTTCATCTGACTTCTGACCTCTAGGTCTTACCACTATTTTGTTCTCAAGAGGAAATGACACCAGTCAGCAAACAGGAGGGTTTTTTTCTGGTCAGGTTCAGTGAATAGCAAAGTATGACTTTATCTACCTAGAAACAATCATTGCAATTATCATTAGGACTTTATTGAGTTCTTCTCTGAATTCTGTCACACATCATAAGGATCCTATGGACCTATTCTACTTCCAGAAGCAAACAATTTTGACCAGCTCTTTGTGAATGCCTCTGTTCACTTCTCTCCTAACTATTGGCTTCTTCTCTGAAGTTCCATATAAAATAATTTCATCACTTAGTACTTCTCTTGGGAAACAGTAGGGAAAGCAGTTAAAATTTTCCTTCCTGTTTTCTACTCCATGGCTATCTATATTGTCATGGGTTAATTCAAAAGAAATAAAAATAAGAGGAAATACCTTTATTTCATTTTCCATAGAAAATAGGAAATTGAATTAAACTAAAATGTTTGAGATGTCATATATGAAAGATAAGAGGAAAAAATCACAGATGAAGGGGATAGAAAAAATGTTGTTTCAAAATTTTTTTAGAATAAAATGTTTTCAAAACACTAAAGACCAATTTTCCAGAGTTTGGGAAAAAAATTAATAATCAGGGAGCAATGGAAATCTTTTCTTTCTGTTAATCTATTTTTAACTAAATGTACTTTAGGTTCTCCAAAATTATAGAAGATCTGTAAATTATCCTCATTAATGAGGTTCTACTGCATTTCGAGTTGACATAATTAGTGGACTTACCTTGAACGCATTCCCTTTCTACCTCTCACTCCCTATCCAGGCCTTGTTTCTGCTCTTTGACACTAGTGGGAAGCCACTTCAGCAATGGACTTACATATACAGCTACCCATGTGCTATATCCACTGATATTTTTATCCACACCCCTGAATTAACTTGGTACATCATAAACAATTCTTGTCCCTGGTCCTCCACTGCTCCAAATCACTCAGCAACCGACCAAAACTTTTATTCCTCCCCAATTCTCCCTTTGGATGAATAGTACTGTCATCCATCCAGTTTCTCATGTTTCCTACTTCTTGTTTCCTACTTCTCCCTCCTACTTGTTTCCTACTTCTCCCTCACCCCTGATTTCCTATCCATCACTAGGTCCTATTTCTTTTTCTTTCAATCCTCTTTTTTTGGTACTGGGGATTGAACTCAGGGGTACTTAACCACTGCACCACATTCACAGTCTCTTTTTGTATTTTATTTTGAGACAAGATCCTTTTTGAGTTCCTTAGGGCCTCACTAAATTGCTGGGGTTGGCTTTGAACTTGTGATCCTCCTACCCTTAGCCTCCCAAGTCTCTGAGACTACAGGCATGTGCCACTGTGCCTGGGTCAATACATATTTTTAATGTACTTTCTTCTGCCCAGCACTTCTGTGTCAGCACTATTGCCTAAAATCCCCATCTGTCCTTTTTCACTTTAACTAATACAATAGCCTTATGACTGTTTCTTCTTCCTTCAGTTTCCCCTTTCAAATTCATCTTCCACAAAATAGCTATAGTGATCATTTTTAAATATAAGTCAGTATATTCTTCTTTGGAATTAAACCCAATCTTCCTACCACAACTTTCAACCCCTTCTATAATTGCCTTTATCTCCAGCATCTTCTCACACCTCTCTGACTAGGCTCTTACCACATGTCCTCCCGTATTCTTTGAAACTCTATTCCTCTTCAGGGCATGTGAACTTGGTCTCCTCCTGGCTCTTTTGTCCCATGAGGCCCAGAAAGATTGTCTTGCTCTTGTTCTCCAGTGTTGACTCAGATAATCACATCTACAGGGAAGCCTTCCCTTAGCAAAGCTGTATTGGCATCAAGTCCCACTCCATCAGTCACCTTGTCTATTCCCTTTGGTGTAGTTATTGGACTTTATAACTTGTGTATTTGGTTGCTTGATTTTTTTTTTCTATATTCATTCCATAAAAGTAATGTAAACTCCATGAGGTAAGGGGTTTTGTTTATGATTTTTGATCCTGTATTCCCAATTCTTAGCACTGTGGCCACCTTATTTTAAGTGTTGAATAGGTATTTACTAAATAAATTAACGAATCAAGACTTAGATAAATAAAGAGCAAATATTGTGAATTTCCAGACATACCCATTTTGAATGTTAAGCTTGCAAGTTGATTCTAGAAATTATCTTGCTCATTTGGGTGTGTGCCATATAATTCCTGTGACTTGGAAGGTTGAGCCAACAGATTCCTAAGTTCAGTTCAAGACTACCCTCAGCAACTTAGCAATACACTCAGAAACTCAGAGACCTGCTTCACAATAAAAAGTAAAAAGGTTTGGAGATGTAGTTCCATGCTAAAGTGACCCTGTGTTACATCCCCAGTGCCTAAAAATAATAATAAATTTACCTGACCTCAGTCCCCCACTAAGACAAAACAAAACTAATCAAAGCATCCTTGAGAAGAGTCCAGTGCATTTGTATTGGGTAGCTGGTTTACCTGGAGGATGTACTGAGTTAAAAAATTCCCTATTGCCAGGCGCAGTGGCACACGCCTGTAATCCCAGCACTTGGGAGGTTGAGGCAGGAGGATCGTAAGTTCAAAGCCAGCCTCAGCAATTTAGTGAGGCCCTAAGCAACTCAGTGAGACCCTGTCTCTAAATAAAATACAAAATAGGGCTGGGGATGTGGCTTAGTGGTTGAGTGCCCCTGGGTTCAATCCCTAGTACCAAAAATAATAAAAAAAAAAAAAAAGACTTACCTATCTTATCCCTCCTCCTCAACCATTGTTATCTGTTGACTACTTTATCATATAACATGCAACCAGATTATTAACATAAATTATAGGACATTTGCCAGGGAAGCCTTCAATCAATTCATGGTTGATTCCCAGAGGAAACAGTTATCTAAGTAATTGGGGAAAAAAAAAGAAGCCACAGTTATTTCATATCTATCTCTGGAGTCTGCTTACAGCAAGGACAATTGGATGCTTTTCTCACTGAATAGGGAAAACAAGGAGTGGTTGCTGCCTTGTATCAAACAGACTCCACACAGATGTTTCATCCTTCCCTAATGGGACCTGGTTATGTTTTCACCAGATTCTAAATTTTCATTCCAAAGGGCTTCGTCATTTCCATATAGTTCCCATTGGTCACAATGGCAGTATCAATAAAGATATAATCTTACAGACAGCAGCAAGCACAAATGTTCCTGAGGTTTTCCAATCCTGAAAGCCATAGTCCAAACATGCTGTGACCAGCTGGGAATTTGCTTTAAGCTATCATCAATTCCCAACGTCTAAAATTCCCAATGGAAACAAAAGATGAAAAAAGCTATATACACGCTTAGTTCCATCTTGCAAGGCAGCATGCTGCACACATAACTGTTGCCTTTTCCAGAGCCATGCTAAGCGGGGGAAAGAAGAATAGGGGAGAAGGCACTCAGTGTGTACCAGATATGTTCTGGTGATATTTTAGAATGACTATCACCATGAATTCATTCTTTTCTTTTCCTTCCTTCCTTCCTTCCTTCCTTCCTTCCTTCCTTCCTTCCTTCCTTCCTTCCTT
>JAJEJO010000775.1:91652-134711 GCA_020662805.1 Glaucomys volans
CTTCCTTCCTTCCTTCCTTCCTTCCTTCCTTCCTTCCTTCCTTCCTTTTCTTTCTTTCCTCAGCTTTATTGTGGTATTATTTATATAACATACAATTCACCCATATGACGTCTGCAGTTCATTGGATTTGGTATCTTCATAATACTGTACTACCATTACTGCAATCAATTTTAGAACATTTTCATCATTTCTCTAAAAGAAATCCTATGCCCTTTAGCAGAAACTTCCCATTCTCTCCCTCTCCTCAAAAGTAATCACCTCTAATATACTTCTTTTCTCTCTAGGTGTGACTTTTCTGGATTTCATATATAAATAGTGTCATACAATATGTGGGTTTTTTGTGAGATTTCTTCAAGTGATAAAATGTTTTCAAAATTCAACCATGTTGCAGCATATATTAACATTTCATTTATTTTTTATGACTAAATCATATTCCACTAACATATATGCTAGATTTTATTTATCTATACATGCACTTATCCATTAATTGGAAACATATTTAGGTTGTTTCTACTTTGGTACTGCTTTGAATACTGCTGCTACAAATATTGGCATAAAATTGGTGTGTGGACCTGTTTTCATTTCTCCTGGGAGAAGCCTTGGAGTGGAATTACTGGATAATATGATAACTATGCTCAAACTTTTAAGGTTTTCTAGGACAATTTTTTAAAACAACTGTACCATTTTACATTCTCTTTTATATGACAGTTCCAATTTCTTTACATTCTCACTAACACTTACTATTTTGTGTTTTTTTTTTAAATCAAAGCTATCCTAGTAAGTAGGTAGTGATATTTCATTATGATTTAGGCTTTCATTTCCCTGATTAGTGATGCTTAGCATCTTTTCATGTGCTTATTGACTACTTGTGTATCATTTTTCAAGCAATATCTATTTCGATTCTTTGCTCATTTAAAAAAAATGGTTTGTCATTTTATTAGAAGTTGTAGGAGTTCTTTACCTGTCACTTTCTTCTAAATGATTGGAGATGGCAATTTAGAATGTTAGATGTACATTCCTTCACATTAGCAATCATTGAGACAAAATAAATTCCACATTTTTACTAAAGAATAAAAGTGTCTCTGTATCTCTTCCTATCTCCCAAAAGCTCACAGGTCCCCACTAACATGTACTGCATGTTGGAACCTGTGTATAGACATTGGACATATTTGAATACGGGCAAAAATTTGGGTGAATAATCAGGTTGTCTCTAACCCAAAGTGTAGAAAATCTTAGAGTTAAATTGGCCTACTAGAACTGTCCACTGTTTAGTTCTGAGGCAAATTTGAAGACATATACTTTTGTGATGGATATAGTTGAGAGAGAGAAAACAATAAAACATCATTACATATAGTAAGTGCTCATTAAGTATTAGTTGAAAGAATAAAATACATGTAAGGCCTTGGTGAAGCACTGATTTTAAGTGCTTGGTTTTGTTGCTTAAAAAAGCAAATGAAGGGGCAGAATGATTTCTTTCTTGGTTCAGGAGGTTTTGATCTTCTGAAGCCAGAGCCAATGATACTAAGATCGTGATGGTCCTGAATGCTTTTCTAAATTTGGACAGGGACAGATGCTCATTTGCAGATTGATAGCCCTATCTACAAATGGGTCCATTTCCCAGTGTATGTCATAATATATACATGAGATGGTTTTTATCTAGTTCTGGAAGATAAACAGATCTAAGTTGTATGTGATTATCAGACCAACTGCTTACTCACAGAGCCAGAAGGATGCTTGAAGTCATTCCTTCAGCAGCAATTCTACTGCCCTTGCAATTAGCACTCTTTCTCTGAAGATTAACTGCATTCCCTCCACATCTTTTGTTTCTACTTTTAGGTGATTGTTCTTTGGCCCAGTGTCTTGTCTAATTATGAGTACTAAAATGGTACAGGGCTGTAATTTCTGCAACATATTAGCTTTTTTGTTGTGGGAAAGTCACTTAACACATGAGTCTTTGCTTTCTCTTCCATGTATTTTAGATGTTAAATGTAACACAGATCTTCCATTCTTCCCAGTATTTTTGTGAATATCAATTAAGGTATTGAAGGAGAGCACCTTGCAAAACAACTAAAGTGAAAACAAATTTTAGCAGTGGTGGTACCTCAAATTGACCACATGAATTGCTTCTGCTTTTTCTTTTTCCATTTCAGCTCTTGTTAACACAGCATTTGAAACAAGTTTAAATAAATTACTAAAATAGGGGTTGGAGATAAATGGCTAGTTGTTTGGCCTTGTGTTTCTTTTCTACTAACACAGAACATCGGAGAGTTTTCTGGAAACAATTCTATGGAAACTTAGACATTGCTTAACCTGACCCAAATTAATGAAAGCAAGTGTTTTTGTGGATGGCATCCCTGAGATGGAGGCAAGATAGGGGAGCTACTGTACCATTCCTCTAATCTGAGCATGACATGCAGGTGTCTCTCCAACTCACAGTTGGTAGAACCAAAAAAATCCTGTTTCTATATGTTTCAGGATCTTATCCCACCTTTCCTCAACTACTGTACATACATAAAGGAAGGCAACTCCTAGCCAGCATGATTTCTTTTTAGTTGTCCAAGAGGAGAAAGCCAAAGGGCATGTAAACCCTCTCCCTGAATAAATGACATAGGCTTTGTTTAAGTCACTAATGAAGAGAAAATCTTGGAAAGTGTCAAGCCAAATCTACTGCAATTAAATCACAGATAAATCTCAAGAAGCAGGAGGTAATGCCCCAACTTGAAAACAAGCTGGAAAGGAGAGATTTCCCCCACTATTCCACTTGAGATGCCACAGAAGTTGAATGACCACAAAGACAATATTTTCCAGGAAATGAAAAACCACTAATGGGCATTATTTTGGTAATTCAAATACTTTCTTTCATGATAAACACCTGCTCCTTTTGGAAACACATTTAATGATGATGTTTATCCATTTATATTTGTATACTGCTGAGCCCACTGACAGCACTCAATAAATAATAAATAATGATAATAATAATCCTGATCCAAAGTCTTCAGGAGGAAAAATAAGACCCAAAGATTTATTGTTGGCATATCCTATAAAAATCGATCCAGTTCTTTAAATAGAAGCAGTGCCTTGAGGAAAGAGAATCCATTGAGTTATGATTCAAAGAAAATGTAATTTTAAGAATTACAATAATAACAACAATAATCAATGTCCTATATGCCCTGTAATAAAAAAAGAGAAAGGAATAAAGAAAAAGAAAATGACACTCAGAATAATGCAAACTATTACTTTAGGCAAACAGGAAGTTTTCAAGAGCATGATACTTTCAAGTTACAGGAGTCAAAAACAAGGTCTGTCCCAGATATAATCACACAATTTTATTTGGTTTTGGAGGAGTTAGGTCACATGGCTTAGGTGAGGAAAGAAGATAAGAAGATGATATACCTTTTTCTAACTCTCTAACTCTACTGAAACCTAACTCCCTCAGTGAGTTAAACTCGGGTCTATGACTGCAATTTTTGATAATGACCACCTCAGCTTTACTTCAGGCCACGTCTTTGCAGAGTGATGAAGTAATAATGAGTTATAATTAACCTCATAATTACCTTCCATACCTAGACTTTCCACCTTCAATACATCTTTCACATTGCTTCCCCAAGAGCTTCATAAAACACAAAACCTCCTGTTCTTGAGATCCCTAAATATTGTATTTCCTATTAAATGAAATTTGAAATCTGTTCTGATGACCTGGTCCCACCTTGGCTTCTTGGCTTCTTGTCCCTTCATATTTATGCCTTCAGAATCTTTTGCCACTGACACACTCATGCTTCTCAAACTCCATGCAATTTCATCTGTCTTTGGCTTTGATCAAATGATTTCCAGCTTAGAGTTCACTATTTATGTGCAGAGCTACTTCTTTATAGTACAGAACAAATGTCAGCTCCTTCATGTAATCTTTCATGATTTCTTTATTTAGTGTTTATTCTTGCTTTGCTTATACTCCAGTAAACTCACGCCTTTACCTATGGAAAATTTATTTGTAGAAAAGCCTATGTGTATGAGGAGGTCCTATGAGTTAAAATCATAATCACATTTTTATAACATTTCTTTTTAGTTCTTCCTTGTATTCAATTAAATATAAACACAATTCTCCCCTAGTAGATAGTAAGGTTACAGAGTACATGAGTTTTCATGCCGTAAACATTTAACATGTACTTGTTGAATTCCACTGTTAGAGTAAGGCAGATAAACATTGGATGAAAAAGTTAGAATCTTCAAATTTTGTGATCTTCAACCTTCGTTAAACTGATCATGTATGTTTATATAGCCTCATCCTGGTATTGACAATAATTTCTTAGATGCATAAAAGTCTAGCCATGTATTGTACACGGCTTGCAGGAGGTATTCAAAGATGCTGGTATCTTCAACATGTATAATCTGTGCCTTTCCATAAAACCTGTTTGTCCTTGTGCAACCTTATTCTGACATTGACAAACATTTCTTAAATATATTTAAGTTCATTTGGATTCTATTTCTGGCACTCATTATGGCACCCAATCAAGTGCCATTGACAAAATCAAAGATTATGTTCTGCCATCAATCACACAGTTCTTAAAACATCTCCATGGTATCTACATAGGATTAATTTAGTTCAGGAAGAAGGATGGGATTAAAAGTTATCATAAAAATGGTCTTTATCTTCAAAAGGATTACATTTATGTCATGTGTTAAAATTCCCATCTTATGAATCTTTACCTTCCCACTAAATTATAAACCCTATAAGGATACAGGCCACATCTGTCTTCTTCATAGTCATATTCTGCAACACAAAGCATAGTCTCACCATAAAGTATATGCTCAATAAATATTTGTTATATGAATGAAGTAAATCCACAGTGGCCCTGAAGGATAGCACAATGGATCAGACCATGTCTAATTTTTCTCCCTATGTCAGAGTAATTTCAAACAACTTTCTTGAAAATATTGGAGTAGACAAAGTAAATTTAAGGCAGTGATTTAAGACTTCTGTTTATTAAGTTCCTTTGCAAGAAACTTCAGTTTTCAAATATTCATGAGCTACTGAGATCATTGTACACCTGTGTCTTAACAAATTGAAAAAACAACTAAATAGGATCAAGGAAAATAAATGTAGGAAGAACAAGGGGGCTTAACTAATTTTTTGTAATGACTTTGGGGTATACTGCACCAAGCCAGGTGTGGAATTTCTTGAACTCCCTAAATCGATTCTGCCCCCGAGCCTCACAAGGTGTTATTAGTGGATTTCTTAACCACGTTGATGATTTTTAATATCAGCTTAATGTATCCATTCAAGCAGCTGTTTCCTCTTTTTCCCATCTTTTCTCTAGGGGACATCAATGCCTGGGTATCTACCTTCCATTTAACAGTCTTCCCTAAGAGACTCTTGGGAGATGCTCATGCATATTAATCTTTGCAAAAGGGAAAAGGGGAAATGTAAGCTCCTTGATGAAGGCTATTTTCTAACACTCTTTCCAGGAAAATGCTTCTTGACACCAGAGGGCATAGCTTGGTGACCTAAGCACAAAATCTGAAATATAAAAATATGTTGTCCCTTAATAGCACTGCTCATTGAAAGATTTAGGGACAATCAAACATTATTTCTTCCCTTTTATGCAGAAGCTTTATTAGAGTAATGGAAAAAAAGGGCAGGATTAGTGAGGAGGGTGAGGGACAATTGAGACCTTACCACAGCAAGAGCACATAAAAGGGAGACCAGTCTGCCAGCAGATACATGTTCCATCACCCTGTTGCACTGGGGTTGGACACTTGTAATTGATGAGCCTCTGAAATACTAAAAAGATACTTATTTACATGTCCGAGGCATAAAGACTTGTTCCTGTAACTGCAGTGACCCCAAAGGCTTACTGGAAGCAGATAAAGGCAGGATGCAGAGATTGCAGAAACAAGAAAACGAGTTCATCAACAGAGAGTGGCCAGCCTTGAGAGTATTGTTTCAGTCCAAATCAGTATACTATCATTTACTATACTAAATGCACTATCTTACATTAAATGGAGTTAAGCTTTTCCCATACTAGAGGATAGACTCCATTGAAACACCTATCCAATATTTTATATTCATTGCAAACAATGTAGCATTGTAGCAGATATTTTACTCCCCTACACTAACTCCCCTCTTCCCAGCATCCTGGTTTTACCATCTTGGAATCTTATTGTATGAAATCTGAAAGGGTTGGAGAGGTATAATTAGTAAGTGTAATTTTACTTCTCCAGTGAAATAGTGTCCTTTACCTATGATTGGATCAATCTTTTGATAAAAGATCATGAAATCTTTATATATTCACTCATTAAAGGCAGAAACAATGTCACATCAAAGTTCTGTATCACACTTAGCACTTGGAATCTGTCAATAGAAGTGACAATAGGAGAGCTGCCACAGTACTAAGCCTGCTAGTCTGAACTAATTCCCACATCTCACTGCTTCTTACCAATGAATAAGGTCTGGAAAAGCCCAAATAATAAGCCATCAATTAGGTGGGAAGGACAGTCAGGAGATCGAGCCAGTCTTTAGGTTGGTCATGGGACTCTTCTCTATGAAAGGCTGATAAATGGTGTTTATGGCCATGAATTCCAAGTCAATAGCTTCACTGCTGCAGTGGTTATTGATCTTGCGAGAGAGCTTGAGATCCAGTTAGTCTGAGTCATCATCTCTTTCACAAGAACCCGCGTGTGATCGACTTTACTGATTCTTATTTAAATAGGACAAGCATGATCTGAGTAGGACAGATCCCCAAATAGCATTAAACAAAGAGCAGGCAACTAAGGGAGAAAAGTAGAAGTTCACAGCCCAAAAAAGAGAGGAGAGTCAGACACTAAATGACTTTTTCCAGGAGGCTTCACTGTATATCTCCCAAGCCTATCTTGAAATTATAATGATAAACCCAACAGACAAAACTGTTCCTAAGGTACTCCTTCCCCCATTTAAGGCACCTACACATTTTCTACTACTGGGAAATGAATGAATTGGTATCTTTCAACATTGCTAGAGCAAATAAAAACTCACTTGGATATCCTTCCAAAACAAATTCAAGAGATTTCTATTCCACACAATAATTTGTGTGTGGATGGATATGATAAAACTTTAAAACCATATTTCATTTTGATTGTTACAGATCCTGTGCAATAACTTAAAAGTCTAGTGGGAACGTGGGCATTCATAGCCCTATGGGTGAAAAATCCTTCAGAGTTGTATAGCATTATCACAGGTTTGAGTTTAAAAAGTGAAGTGGCTTTTTAAAACAAGTGAATTTGGTTATAGATTGCATTTAGTTTACCTAGTAGATACATCAAGCCAGTGAGTACCAAAGAAAAAGCAATAATACTTCCACTCTACTCAACTCTGGTCAGACCATGTCCGGTAACAACATGTAATAGAGGCCTACACATACCATGAATATGGAGCAGAAAAGGGTGAGAGGGCTTCACCATCAGACACATGTTGATACGAAGAAGGACAATGTCAGGTTGATATGAAGAAGGACAAACTCAGTGGCCTTCCACATGTGAAGAGTTGCTGTGCAGAAGGATAACCATACTTGTGTGTGGCCCACAGGTTCAGTGTGGAATCAACTGGCAGACCATGGCACTATGACTGAAAAAGGCCCATTCCAATGGTCTCAGTCACACAGAGCAGCCTGTGTCCTATAGGTGGTAGAGGGTCCTCAGGGATGCTCAAGTGAAGTCTCTTTGAGTACCTGATGGAGAGGCTACTGAGGACATGCATAGTGAACTTGGAAGCACTGAAAATGATGAGCTATGAGTTTTATTCTAATAATAATAGTATGTGAATCCCTGATATCCATCTCTTTGTATCTTAAAATAGTTTGTATGAGAAGGTACGTAACTGAAGGTGTTAGAATAAATAACATATTCTCCCATACACAAAGAAGTACAAACAATATGATGGATTAGAACAGCAGGATTTCTTTCTCAGAGAAAAAATAATGCATATAAAAAAGGGGAAGAAAACCTTAAGCTGGATAACTGCAAAGAGCAGGAGCTCTACTTCACGCAGAGATTTGGGCAGGCCTAGGTCTTTAAGGAAGAAATTCAGGAAAAGAATGTGAATAGGCTGGAAGGGATGGGGAGAGGGTTGCAAAGGTGAATGTTAGGTGGAGTTCTATAGAGGAACTTAGGATAGCTTAATTTTAGCTCTGGGGGCAGGAAACAAAGAAGAAAATACTCTACTTTTGGAAATAATCTTTATTTTGCTTATTTTTAATAAGTAATCATTTTTTTTTTTAAGTTTTAAGAGAATCCCCTCTCTCTCTTTCTCTCTCTCTAATAAGCTTCACAGTTCAGTAATTCAACACAGACACAGGACTCTCCAGTCACCTGGTGATGGAAATCTGATAACACAGAGAGGGGAATAGCTAGCTGGACAGATGAGTTAAATAAATTAACCCTCTATCTCTCAAAATAGCTGAGAGCAGAAGAAGCACCACAGTTGTTCCGATGTTGATGCTACGATCTTGGCTCCATTTACTCATCAAACTTCCCCAAGTAGTCAAAGAAGTATGGAGTGCCCAAGTGGTTCTCATTATAGATTTGAATGGTTAATCCTTCAACAAGTCCTCCTAAAGATCTGTAATTCTTAGTTAATGCCAACAACTAGCAAATCATATTGAAATTTTCTATCTCTTGTCCTTTTGGGGAAGAAAGGAAAAATTATCTCCAAGTTCATTAGTCTCCAGTGTCATTATGTATTTTTTAATCATTAAATCCTTACACTCAGTAAAAATCTAACACCAAGTGGCTGTTAAAAACGTGTTTATGAAATAAAGGAAATGAATCAAACTCTATGATGACTCCAAAGAAACTTCTGGAGAGATAAATGTTCCTCAATCTGCCCCATTTTACCTTTCTGGCCTCCCCCATATCTCTATCAAGCACACATATTGCTCTTTGTTGCTCAGAAACCCCTATGTTTCTGCTGAACTCCTTTAAGAACCAGCTCCAGATTTGTCCCTCTGAGAAGACTGTTGGGGATAAAAAAAAGCCCCTTCCTCTTTCAATGTCATAACATCCTATGTATGTCATGTGTATGGTGATTTGTACACGGAGTTGTAGTGATTTATATGCACCTGTCTTTCTTAATCAGAGGACATTGGCTTATTTGAGGAGGAAAGCAGAACAATTTTAAAGATCTTCATTGTGAATCATTTCTACTGTTGTTGCCTCCTATTTTGAAATTACAAATGATTTTCTCATTACACAAATGGGTTTAAAAAATACCAAAGTATATAAAGCAAAAGCTCCACCTTCATCAATCCCATCCTTTTAGAGGTGGCCACTTGTATCAAACTGCTATGTAGTTTTCGAGGTATTTTTATGTAGATAGGCTCACTAAAAATCTATGGTGTACATCTAATCTACAGATATAGATATGGACTTGAACCTAGACGGAGGTATGGATATAGATATACTATGATGATTAAAACCAAGCTCTTAATGTATATGTATACCAAATTATAAATTATTTTTCTACTTCACAATATGTCCTAGTTATTTCCCATGTCATTACATATAGAAAACAATTTATGTTTTTTTTTTGTAGTTGAAGAGGATTACATAGCATTCCAGAATATACTTTGTGGAATAGTAAATTACATAAAATATATTTCCATCACTTCTGCATACTTTCAGTTTAATTTTGCATAAAATATACTAGACAGAAAACAAGTGACCAGGTCCAAATCTACAAATCAAGGTGGTCAAACATTTTGATGAATTTTTTTCTTTCCATATGTTCTGCTTTTCCTCAAAGTTTGCCATATCTCATTCCAGTTCATCACTTGTTTTTGATGATCTTAAAGTAGCACACCTTACAGAGAAACTTCTTCCAGTAGCAACCAGCTCAGTTATGCGGTACTTTACAGATAAGACATGACACTGCATTTGACCAGGATGTTGACCATCCATTGTGTTAGGAAGATACATTGTTCTAAACCAGAGCAGAGTACAAGACAGGTGGAAGGAGAAAGAGAAAGTAAAGGAGAAAAGAAAAAGATAAAATTTTCTGCAATGCCATACAGCTGCAGTGGACAGAGTAGCAGAAGAAGAGTGGCTTGGAAGATCTTGTGTTGTTTATAGCTCAGAAAATCCCAACTTTCTAAAGCACAAGGATGGGAGGCTCTGAAACCTTCTCTCTACCTCTCTACATTTACCTCCCAGTCCTTACTTACTGAATTCTTAGGTCAGTATCTCATGTCATTCATTTATTCAATGAATATTTGTTGAATTTTTATTGATTTCTGTAGTCCCAGATCCAGGATTCTGTTGTTATCAGAATGAAACCCCTGCCTTACTAAGGGTCTTATACTGCAGTAGAACAAGCAGACAATAAACACACAATAAAACATATAGTCTGCTGTCAGCTACTGGTAGCTGCTAGGAAGACATGTGAAACATAAAAAAAAAACAAAACAAAACAGAGAAGACTTGGGAATAATTTAGATTCTCAAAAGAAGGGTCTCTGAGAAGGTAAATTTCCCCAAAGATTGCCATGCAGTGACATTTCCATGCCTGACAGAGCCATCTTTCTTCATTTATTAGATGCAATGGAAAGATGACTGAAATTTTACCTGTCCCAACCTATCAACTGAGCCCCTCCTCCCTCCTCCATTGTTTCCTCTCTGCTGCTCATTAGCTACATAAGCTTGACCAATATTTCTACTCTCTGTCTTGTTTTCATTGCTGGTCAAATAAGGAATTGGATTGTGGCTTCTATGGTCTGTCCATCAATAACAATAATCTACAGAGTCGTGTCTCTAGAAGATGAAATTGCTGTGAGAGGAATCTCAACATCTTATCCCTTTACATATGTGTTCCTTACACAGAAAGAATTAAGAGGCCCGTTCAGCTGTAGAAAGTGTTAAGAATCTTCTTATTCCTCACCTTGCCTAAGTGCCAAGAATGAAAGCAGTTGTCTAGTAACTTTGTTTTTGTTTGTTTGATTATGATCCCAAGGTAATGCTCCTTACAGAATACTTCTTCCAGTAGCTACCAAAAGTTCTTCTATACTTTTGGGCACAATAATTTGTGTGGGAAGCTCAAGTGAGAACTAGATTTCTTTGACACTTCCTGGCATGGTTACATCTCCCAAAGTAATCCTGCCAAGACTCAACATGCTACTTAATTCTGCTAGAAAATCTTAGACTCAGGGTGGGAACATGTGTAAGGGAGTGAGTGATAGTGAAATGATATGGGATTTTGAGCTTCCCTCTGGGACTTACCTCATAGTTCTCCTCTTCCTAGCAGTATGATCTTGAACCACAATGAAAACTAGCTACTGTTATAGTGCAGTACTTCCTGTGTGCCAGAACTGAGCATATAACTTGAATTCATTGATGATTTAAGGAACACTGATGTTGTACCACTGTGTCACTGTAAAATAAATGCAGGTTGAGGCTCAGAGAGAGAGAGATAATAAATTACCACTTGGTAACTGGTGGTAAAATTAGAAGTTGAACCTAAAAAGCTCTAAATCAAAGGCTACTAGTTATACACAAACCATCTAAGCAAGTTACTTAATCTCCTTGGAGCTGCTTTCTTTTATGTAAACCAGGAACATAACAGCCATCTACTACAGTGCAAGAGAAATGCCCAGAGCACGGGCAGATTCTCAACAGGTCTCAAACTTGTTCTATTCAGAAGCAAGCATTGGAAGTGTTTCTTTTGCCACTGTCTCCCCACTCAGCCACTGACTTGCTAGGTTTACTGGGTAAGGAGTAGGTGTTCTTACCTTTCAGGTGAAAGTCACAGGGTGGAAGAGTGGGGAGATGGGACGGGGTTCTCAGATCAGCAACTCTCAAGATTTTTTCTATCTCAAAATTTAGCTTGTAAATCATTGCAAATTATCTATATAAAGAAGTGGATCTAGGAGATGAATTATCAGAAAAGGTAGATCTCCTGCAGTCTGGCTAGTTCTGACTGTGAATGATTACAAAATTCTTAACTATGCTATACTTGTGGAGGCCAAGTTAATGAGGCATTACTGTATCTATCTGTCAGATTATGCTAAGCCTTTTAAATAACATAATTTCTATTCATTGCAGGGTATTTTAAAAAGATGCAATGGACAAGGAACTTCTTTCATCTTAATGGAGAATTGGCATTTTCAATTAGGAAGTATTTAAACTGTGCAAAAATATATATTCTGAAAATAAAAGGAAAAGAAAGAATTTAGGCAGAGTTATTATTATCTGAATGTCAAAAGAAAAAATAATAAACCAATCATTTGACTTACCATGAAAATTCTTTGCAAGGCCAAATTTTAAATGTCTATTTTTATATTCACTTGTGTGGGTTCTCCCTGACCTCTTAGCTAACTCTCCATTGCATGTTAGTCTGAATATGAAAAGAGACTGCCTTTGATGCCTTTCAGATTACATGAGCCCATCAGTCTTTATAAAGATGGATATCATGACTCCTGAGTGAGGATGTAAAGGCTACTGGTGGGCCAACACTTCATCATGACCCAGTGGCCTGAGCATAATAGCATAGCCTGAGATTTTCACCAAGCATCTGTGTGATGTATACACATCCACAACCACACAGCAGAACTAATCAGGGAGTGTGTGCATGTCTGTTGCAAAGAGGGAAGCAAGGTGGTGACACCTGTGGACTAGAAATATGATCCAATTAGTTTCTTGCTTGGCCCTGACTACAAGGGACCTATCCTAAAAAGCAAAGGCAAATCATTTTCCAAAAGGCCCCATAATGGCCAGCTAGGAACCAGAGAGAATACTTGAGTCATTACAACTTTCTCAGAAGTGTGAAAGTAAAAGTTTATCAGTTATGCTAACTTTAAATGGTGTAGGATTAAGAAGTATTATTGTCTGAGCTGGGTGTGTGAACCCACAACTACAATTCCAGTTCCCTGGGAGGCTAAAGTAGAAGGACAAGTTTGAGGCCAGCCTCAGCAATTCAGCAACATCATGTCTGAAAATAATATTATGGTATTTGCAGATAAATGGATGGAATTAGAGAATATCATGCTAAGTGAAATAAGCCATTCCCAACAAGTCAGGGGCCAAATGTTTACCCTGATAAGTAGATGATGATATATAATCAGGTTGGAGAGAAGAATGGAGGAACTTTAGATTACATAGAAGAAAATGAGAGGGGGAGGGTCAGGGGTATGAAAAATGGTGGAATCAGATGGACATCATTACCCTACGTACATGAATGATTACATGATTGGTATGATTGTACATCATGCACAACCATAGAAATGAAAAGTTGTACCCCATTTGTGTACAATGAATCAACATGCAGTCTGTAAAAAATATAAATAAATAAATAAATAAATAAATAAATAAATAAATAAATAAATTTTTTAAAAAGGGCTAGGGGTCGAGATTATTGGCAAAGCACCCCTAGGTTTGGTTCCTAGTACCAGGGATAGAAAAGAAAATAGTGTTTTATTCTCCTTTACAATGAAGAGTCCTAAGGGGATGCCATTTGGCATAAACTATTATAAACTGAGAGTAAATTACAATGATAAAGAGCAAAGATTTTGGATCCCCACAAATCTGAGTTCAAATCCAACCTCAGAAGATATCATGATACAATGGCTAAGTGAGAGCTCTGGTGGAAGCCTGTCTCCAAGTCCTTTCTAGCTCTATAATCTTGCACAAGTTATATATGCACTCTTTGTATCAGTAGCCTGGGCTATGAGATGGGATTCTAGTACCATTGTGAAAAATAATAGGGCTAATGCACATGAATGATTTGGAACAGCATCTCATGCTTACAGTAAGCATTTAATAAAATGTTAACTACTATTTTGCAAAACGGGGCTGAGAATGATAACTGTTGCACTTCATAAGATTATTTTAAGGCTTTAAAGAATGCTTCACATAATGCTGAAACACAACCTCAATGTTCAATGGATGGGGAACTATTACTTTTAAAGGTCAGAGTAATCAATGACAGCAAACAAAACTTGCCATAGTTACATCTGTTCACACTGTTCTTTTGTGGAAATGCCCATGCACTTAGCTCTGTATTTACTACCTAATAGCTATAGAAGGTTTAGGAAATTGTAACTTCTCGGGTCTTCAGTTTCCTGAGCTATAAAATATAAAAGCTTAGATTATCAAAGGCCATTTCAGCTCTAAATCTGCTGGATTCTATGATTCTTCAGTTAGAGTTCTACAAATGTGTTAATAGAGCAAAGGAACAAAGAGAAGTCACTGTTTCTATTACTCCTCGGGTACATCCTGTGCTTCTCGAAACATTTGCAATTCTAAGCCATTAAGTAAATAAAGGGAAGTCAGTTTGGAAGGCCATTCATAAGCTAATCCAAAAAGCAAGCACCCAGTGTTACCCTGAGAGATCAATGGGCTGGGCAAAGGTTGTGTTCTCCCTTTGTATGCCTTTTACCACTGATCGCAGGTTATGCTTGTGGACCAGCTGCTCCTTCTGGCCCAAAATGGAAAAAAGAAATGCACTGACTCAGGAATCTTCTGGTCAACAAGTTTATGAATGAACACAGCACACATTTTTACCCTCCCTGCTCTCAGGAATGTTCATGCAACTGCAGCAACCTCCTGACCATATCTAAGACTGGGAAGTTAAGGAAGCCTGGTTCCAGAACTATGAGAAGTCTCAAAGATCTTGCCCTGCAGTGCATGCACCCAATCTTCTAGAGGAAAGTTATCGAAAAATTGCAAGCTACATGCATGTCTTATGTTAACAGATTTTAAGTCAGAACATTAGCAATTAAATATTAGAGTTTTGGGATGCTTCTTCTATAAGAACTTGATTTTAACTTTAGATCCGTCTGTATTTCTGTGACCTTTAGCAATTTGCTCACTGTTACTGAGCCTCAGTTTTTTCATCTGAGAAATGGCAGGGATGGAGATATGGTCAGTAGAAGGTGGTGACTTCTGAGTTGTCCTTCATTTCTGATTCTAATCATATATTCATTCCAAGAAAACAATTTCTGAGCTATCCATTGATTATCAGAGATAAAGGCACTATGTTCATTCTCAGAATGCAATCTCAGTCAAAGAAGAAAGCAGATTGTCAAATGCCTATTATTAGATCTAGGCTTTGGAACGCAATGCTGTCACTATGATTATCTTTTAATATGAGAAAAACAGACATTTCGTATGACATCCTTATTTCTTGCCATTGTCCTCTGCACTCCATGGCAGCCACATTGAGCCTGGAAGATGTTCTGTGCTGACTAATCATTTGTTCTCACTCATGCTGTTATTTTTCCGGAAAAAAAAATTTCCTTCCCTTTTTTATTATTCCCTGTCTACTTAGCTCCTCCAAGTCATATAATTAACAACTCAAGCTCTATTCAGCCATCTTGAGTCAGAGTCCCCCACTCTGAGAATCCATGGGCTCTCATACTTTCTGTATACAGAGCATCCATCATGCTGTATTGTAATAGCTTCTTTAGTTGTAGGTCTTCCTAACTACATCATAAACTCCACTGGGAAGGAGACCCTATCTTGCTCATCATTGTATCTCAGGCTCTTAGAACATGACTTGGCAAATAGGAGAGACTCAAAATGCATGCTGTTGTCTTGTGTTGTGCTGTACTTTATTCTATTGTCATGTGCAAATACAAGTAAGTAAATGAATATAAGAACAACTTAAATCATGTGTGTTCTACTAAGTCAGTATCATGATGGAGGGACAACTGGGGCATAGTGGAAAGAGCAAATCAGAGTTTTGGGTCTCTCTGGAATTAACTCTGAGAAGAGGATGTAGTGCAGAGTACCTCATTAAATCTCTCTTGATCACTCAATTTTGGCAGGAATAGATTGGGATGATAAAGTGAAATGAAGTATGTCAGCGGGGCATCATAAATATAACACCAATGCCGGTTATCCATGCATGTATACTAATGAACCTGATATTGGAAAAGTTGGTCTTTGACGTTCATTTAACACATGTCATTTTTTAGTTACCCTTTTTCTGCCGCTAAACCTTATGAACCTTCTTGTATCCCTTTTCTGAAGGAATTTGTGTTTGTTAGCTATCCCGGAAGATAGGCCTTGTGAATACAGATGCTATAAAACTGAAAAAAAAAAATCAAAAGCAATTGCCTTCTCAGGACTAACAGAATATAGCAGGAGCTGGTTACAGTTTGAGATATAGGGCTTCTCATACCCTATAAATCATACTACTTCATAGCTACCTATTCTATCTACTCTCAAGACAGCTTTACTTTAACATCCTTCATTGGTATAATAACCCAAAACAAATCACTCTTGAAAAAAAAGATATGCTTATATGAGAACAATCATAACAATAAAAACCTTACCTGAATATTGTCCTAATATCCTTCTCACATGACTAACTCCTACTGCAGACTTCATTGACCAAAAATGACTTTCAGAAATCTCCCTCTTACCCCAAACTATGTCAGCAACATATTATATACTCTTAAATCATTATTCCCCTTATAACCATATCACTAAATTAGAGTTTAACTAAATATTATTTATATAATTATTTGTTGTCTATTTTCCTTGATAAAAGCTTTATGAGGCCAGGGACTATGTATTTACTCCTGGAATTTCAGCACCTACTGCAATACCTGGCTAGCACAGGATGACTGACAGGTATTAGTTGAATGAAATTATGGAATGAGAAAACTTTTGATAAACAAAGCAAAGGATACTAAACTCTTGCTTGCCTTCCTCATTCCCAGTCCCACCAAAGTGGAAGTGACCAATGAAATAGTTTTAAAGCGGGGGGGGGGGGGGGTGGGGGGATGGGGGGGTGGCAGGGGCGAGGGGATCACATGTAATTTGAGAATGAGAGGCTCACATTACTTGTGAAAAAAGGCACATTTCTCAGCTGTCCTCATGTTGCAGTTTAGGTTTGATATTAGAAATACAGGTGTGCATACTTTGAGATAGATTTTAAAATATGACACACCCACTGAAATAAATCTATAGGGGCAGATTCATATCGTGTTGTATTATCCTGTGTAAATATAAGCAAGTTAATAATGTAGAATTTGAATGGCCTACATCATTCTTTAGAGATATTCTAGTAAAATATATAACACATTATGTTCTCCATGTTTGACTTTTGATGTTTTTGTCTTCTCCACCAGATCAGAAGTTCTTGTAGAGGATTATTGCTCATTCAGCTTTGCTCCACATGTGACGGAGAGAATGCCTCCATGGAGTGTCTGTTGAATGAATGGATAAATGGATGGATGCATGAATGAATGGGTGAAGATATTTAAAGCAGTGAATAAAAAATGAGCCCAGAATGTAAGGCAGAACTCAGTGATCCATTAATTCCTTCACATTAGATATGGATAAAAAAATCAACCTCCGAGTTTCACCTCTATTTATTATTAATAAATAACTTCCATAATAAACATGACTTTTTTCAGAAACCTAGATTTTCAAGTGGTAGCAACGGCTGTGATGAATTGGGAAGAAAAAAAATAGCATCTTTCCCAGGAGCAGGTGCCTTTCAATTTAGTTTAAGTATGCATATTTGCATGCCCGTGCACACACCCCCCGTGTGTGCTGCAGTGACAATCCATAAAGTCTCTCTCACTGCGTGTCTCTGACAGATGAAGCCAGTGCTGGGACGCATCTCATTTGGCCAGGCTGTCACTCACCATTTTGTTCATTACAGGGAAATGAAGTCCATTTCCAAGCATCGGTGGGACACAGAGTAATTGGGCTCTCCAAAGCCTTTTCACTTAATTTGCTCAAGTTGTATTTATTTTTTAGAGAATTACGTGTTAACAGCTGATGGACAGAACGTCAGAAAAATGAAGCCAAATAGACAGGATAATAAAGAAAATGATGTGACTCTCACTCCCTCACCTCCCTTGTCTTCTTTCCCAAACCAGTCCCTGCTATCTTTCTCAATGCAGGTTTGCTCCACTGCAGGATCCAGATTCCTTCTGGCCTGGGCTGCCTTTCTCTGATGATATTATTTTAAGGTTTTTGTGTCAAAAACCAATGTGCATTGTGTGTCTTTAAGTAAATCTCTCCTTTTTTCTTTTTTTTTCTTTTTTTTTTTTTTTTGGTACTGGGTATTGAACTCAGAGGCACTTGACCACTGAGCCACATCTCCAGCCCTATTTTTTGTATTTTATTTAGAGACAGAGTCTTACTGAGTTGCTTAGTACCTTGCTGTTTCTGAGGCTAGGTTTGAACTCACAATCCTCCTGTCTCAGCCTTCTGAGCCATAAATTTCTCCTTTTTGATAAGCAAAGCCAAGGATACTGAACTCTTGCTTGCCTTCCTCATTCCCAGTCCCACCAAGGTGGAAGTGACCAATAAAATGGTTTTAAAGGAGTTGGGGGCTCCTACATGCATTACTGGTTTTTCCTCCTTATTTTGGGGGACCTGATTAAGTGAAGACGGTATGAAGCTCTTGTCAGTGAAAAATCATCTACCAGCATTCTAACTCAGAAAGATCAGAACTCAGATTCTGCTTTTGTGTGCTAGCAGATGTATGATCCTGGGGAATTGCTTAACTTCTCAGAGTTTGCTATACCAAGTACACTACTTTTATGAGATTACTGAGGATTCAATAAAGCACTGGTATAGAAGGGCTTCACAGTAAGGATTTGGTGCCCTTTAGTAGCATATCCCTATCTCAAACTTACAATCATTGCCATATTTTCCTGACCTCATAAAAGGAAAGGGTTTGCTAAAAAAGAAATAAAATGATATGAGTAAAGAAACTTCTTTCAAACTATAACTACCTTCTAATAGAGATGAATGAGGTATCATTCAAACTGGAGATTTGCCTACTGAAACTCAATGGAGCTGATTAATGAGCATGCCTGATGGAATCAGATGTTTCGGCAAATTCTAAATATGCAGCATGCTGGTTTCCTTCAGGGCTTGCTTCTCCATGATGATTTCCTGGGGACCTGGGAGTGGAACAGTTATTATTTATTATTTTCAGGGATTCTAAGTTAGACTACAGCATCTAGCACCCAAAAGTCCACTCTCCAGGCATATAGTTTCATTGATTTATTTAGTGATTGAACTGTGGAAGTCTGGAGTCCTCTCCCTCACATACCTGGAGCAATGGAACTTCAAACCATATAAATTTGATGGATGAGTTTCCTACACTCTTATGAGACATTGTCAATAAATAGTCTTGATTCCCTAGACATAAATATTTTTTATACACAGTCTGCATATAGGCTGTGAAAACTTTGAACCTTTTCAAGTGTTTTGTAACCACAGGATGATCAGGCATCAACAGAATGGAATGTGGTCTCCCAGAAGGAAACTGAAGTTCATTGAGTACTGTATGAGAAGATATCTCTAGGGCCTGGAACTGCCCAACTTTGAAACAAACTAGAGTGTGTGGATTAAATCATCATGATCTAGAAAGAATAACCTCTAATATTAGTAGAAAAACTACAGTTGACAATAATTAATTTTACACATTGAAATAGAAAATAGGTGTCGAATGTTTCTAACAAAAGAAATGATAAATGTTGGAGGTAATGAATATGCCAGTTATCCAGAACTGATTGTGACATATCATCCACATGTATTAAATATCACACCATACCCCATGAATAGATATAAGTACTGTCAATTATACACTTAAAGTATATATATTTAAAAATCATCATCATCAATATTAGGAAACCACTTTCACATGCTTTTCAAAACATCTTTTATAAATTTCATAATAACCCTACAAAATAGACAAAGCTAAAGATTAAAGAGTGTAAGCATTTTAACCAAAGTAAGGTTAAAGCCTAGACTATCTACCCTAAGAACTGAGATCACTAATACTATAGAGCAGTCCATATGCTCAAACAGCACCAGGAAGTCAGGGCGATCAGATGACAAGTCTAGTGTACCCAGACTGGCGACATAAGACTGCCTGTGCCGAGCATCACCTTTACAATTGCCATCAGTATATGCAAAGCCAAACCAGCATAGGCAACAACAACAAAATAAGTTTTCTTGCAATCCATATGGTTCAGTCAGCTGTTTTGTTGCAGTGACTAAAGGATCTGATGAGAACAACTATAGAGGAGGAAAAATTTATTTGAGGGCTCATGGTTTTAGAGGTCTTAGTCCATAGAAGGCTGGCTCCATTCCTGAGGGCTCAAGGTGAGGCAGGACATCAAGACAGGAGAGTGTGGTGGAGGGAAGCAGCTCACACCAGGAAGCAGAGAGAGATATATCAACTGGCCAGATATAATTATATACCCCCAAATCATGCCACAATTCCCACCTCCTCCAGGTACACCCTACCACTTCAGTTGCCACTCAGTTAATCTCTATCAGGGGATTAAATCACTGATTGGGTTAAGACTCTTACAACCCAATCATTTCTCTTCTGAACCTTTTTGCATTCTCTCACATGTGAGCTTTTGGGGGACACCTCACATCCAAACCATAACAACCATGTCTACCCCAAAACTGGAGAAATGTATCAAGTCCTCTCCAAAGTCTAAATGGCCAGTCTAATCTACCTCTTGCCTTCCTGTTACCTCTCAGGTCTCATCATCTACCCTCTTCCCCCTAGTCCCTGAGTTCCTGTCACACTAATTTCTGTACATCAAATATGTCAAGTCTACTTTTACATCAAGACTGTTGTGCAACCTTTTCCTCTTCCTGCAAGGCCATTTCTTCATGCTTGGTCAACCCCTTGCCTTCTCTAAGTCTTTGTTCAATCATCTCCTTATCCAAAAAGTCAGCCCTGAGCTCCTTATTGCAGTTGCAATACACTCCCCCCACCTCTCTGCACACTTGACCCCACTTTATTCTGTTTAACCTTTTTATTTTTCTGAAGAACTTGCATCTTCTCACACAATCTCTATGATTTACTTCTTTACTATGAATATTGTTATTGTGTGCCTCCTAATAGTCTAGAAGTTCTATGATCATATGGCTATTTATCTATTTTCTCTATAAGCCTAGGATAGTGTCTGAGTGAATGAATGGAGTAAGCTTCAGCAATGTCCTAGAAGATTTCAGGTCCTGTGGGACTAAACTTGTCCACTCTATAAGAGTGATTTCACAACATAGCATCCTTAGTATGAATTTCCAGATGTGTACAGCATCGTTCTTTTCACCCATACATCAAACAATCATCATTTTGTAGTAGGTCAGAAAACTCCTAAAATCAGGGTATCGATGTTGGGTAGAAACCTTGAAAGCTAGCAGTAAATTGCAATGAAACATGGAAAACTGAAAGGGTCCTGGTATAGCCCTCTGCCTCCACTGATTGCCACCGTCACCTAGGGCAACATCAGGGCCTTTTCTGTGCCTCGATTTTCTCATCTCTCAAGCTTCTTTCTCTTTTTCTCTGAACTTGCCATGTCTTGATGAATTAAGAAAAAAGAAAATGGGTCTAGAACAAAACACAATAGAGAGTACACAATACTCATAGATATTTATAATGGACTTTTTTGCCAAATATTGCTCATAATGTTTAAATTCTAAAGAAAAACATATTAAAATTAAGCAAAAAGATGGCCTTAATAGAGTAATAATAATAATGATTAATAATTTAAAAGATGCTTTTTCATGTGCAACCTCACTGGATAATGAACATGTGATGTAGAAAGAGAACTCTGTAGATTGGAAATTTAATTTTTTAAGAGCAGCATCATTTTAAATGTGACTTCTCACAACAAAGTACAAACATCTTTTATAAGTTATTTGAACAAAATGTGGAACTTTAGTAATAAGTGAAGGGTAAAATGTACATGAAGACATAATATTCCAATTTTAATAATAATAAAAATAGAAGACAATACCCAAAAGATCAAATGAACCAGTATTTTATATTATGAAGTATTTTTTCTAATCCATGTTTTCAAATTCACAAGCAGAACTTTTGCCCATGCTTTTATGTGTGTGTGTGTGTGTGTGTGTGTGTGTGTGTGTGTGTAATCATTTATAATAGAACAAGGTTATAAAAACTTAGGCTAAATTCATACACTTTATGTGGTATGTGTATAAATGCATGTATTTATTTGAATGTGGCTATAATTATTACTGAATTGTAGCTTTTAATGGGAAGATCATTAGGGACAGTTAAATCTGACTGCATTTAGTTTTCATTGAGACACTAAAATTATTTTTTCAAAATGTTCAGCGTTTTAAAAAAGGCAAACTGTGTTTGTCTCAAATAGGCTGTCCTTAATTTTTCAGACTGGTATTTTAAGGCAAATTTAATCCATATAGTTCATATTCATTTACACTTAAATTATCCAACTAGAGCTTTTAACAGCTATTTAATATCCCAGGCACCTTTTGCGCCTTTAAAGTGAGCTCCTAAAAGCCTTTTCCATCTCTTCCACCCTCCTCTCATCCGCTTAAGAGGTTGCATTTTGCTCAGAGTAAACAAATTGAATACTGAAACTTTTGGTTATTTTTCCTCTCGGTTTATGACCTATGAATGTAAAGTGGCTTTCAGATGTGACATAACTAATTTTCCCATCCCTGCGAACCAATAGAGGGTGTGTGTCACATTACACTTACTTATGAACAGCTATATAGCCAGCAAATGAGGCAATCTCTGGACTCCTCGTTGGGCATCCATAGCATATAAATAGATAATTACAGAAACTCAAACCTCTCTGACATTTTTCATCTGAAAATTGCCAAGGCTGCCTTTAGAATGGTATAAGTATATGTCTTAGAATTTTCCATAGACACAAAAATACCTAGTTATAGCCCTAAATATCTCTACCTTTTCACAGATGGCAAATGCTTTAGCAGCTATAAACCAGCTATAAAGCAGGGAACCAAAGGTCCTGCCTTCTGGGGTTATGGTCCTTTGAAGCACAGAGGAGTTTAAAAAAAGGTCATATTTCAGGAATGCGTGTGTGCATGTGTGTGTGTATGTGTGTGTGTGTGTGTGTGTGACAGAAAGAAAGAGAGAGAGAGAGAGAGAGAGAGAGAGAGAGAGAGAGAAGAGAAAGAAATGGAGAGTCTGAGGATTTAAGAATCACATAAACACCCATCTCTTAGGAATTATGAGGCTACTCAGAGCTGGAGATTGAATATTATGAACTCCAGTCATCAAAGGAATATATATATATATATATTCCCAAAGGAATATATTCCTTTGATAATATATATATATTAAATCTAATAAGTGATTTGTTTTAAATTTTTGATTAATATTTATTAGTGGTACATATTAAGAAGGTTCAAGGTGATATTTCAACATATGCATATGGTGTGCCCTGGTTAAATCCAACCTTCCTTTATTCTCCCATCACCTTCCATTTCTCAACCTCTAAGAATCACTGTTTTTTACTTTATCAAAAACTTTTACACATGATACTTTTGTACATTATAATTGTCTTTCTGGGTCTAGTTTATTTCATTTAACATAATATTCTCCATTTCCATCCATTTTTCTGTAAATGACAGAATTTCATTCTTCTTTATGACTGAATAATATTCCACTGTATACACATACCAGATTTTCTTTATCCATTCATGCATTGACTCTAACCTAAGTTGATTCCATATCTTAGTCATTGTGAATAGTACTATAATAAACATGGATATACAATCATCTCTTTTTGCTTATCTATTCCATTTCCTTTGGACATATATCCAGGAGTGGAACACTTGGATCATATAGCAGGTCTAATGGCAATTTGAGGACCCTCAGACTGCTTTCCATGATGGTTTGTCAATTTACCTTCCTATCAATAGTGTATGAGTTCCCTTTTCTCCACATCCTTGCCAGCATCTTATTTTTGTTGCTGTTATTTTTATAATGGCCTTTTTTTGTCTTTTTATTTTGGTATCAGAGTTTGAACCCAGGGCGCTTAACCACCAAGCCACATCTCCAGCCCTTGTTTGCATTTTATTTAGAGATGGGGTCTCGTGAGCTGCTTAGGGTCTCACTAAATTGCTGAAGCTGGTTTTGAACTCACGGTCATTTCTGCATCAGCCTCCTGAGTTGCTGTGATTACAGGCATGTGCCACCACGCCCAGCTAATAGTCATTCTTTTTAACAAGATGAGTCTTCATAGCTGCTGCTCATGTTATTACCACTTATTCTTATCCATTCCCTTTCCTCACGAGTGGAAGGTATCATCCTCCTGGATATTTCAACGTCACTTTGTAAGTCATCTTCCTAATTACCCTTCACTGCTATCAATGCTAATTCCCAAATTCAGTGCAGCCTATATTCTACTCCCAGGGTCCACTGTAACATGTTTCCATATCTTCAGATTGGTAAAAAATAAAATACACACCAAGAATGGCCTAGGGGAACATTCAGTGAGGTCAGGAAAGAAACTCTTCTGGAAGGAAGCTCAGAGAAAGCAGACCTGCTAGGCAGGGCTGACTTGCATCAGGACATGTGCTTTGATCACAGGAGGGAGCTGGAGTCCAGGTTGAGCTGACCTGGCAGGAGGCAGTGCAAGTGTGCAAAGCAAAGTCTCTGCCACCTGCAGAGTGCCCAGCCCTGCCCCTCCTGCCACCTGGAGTGCAGGCAGAGCTGTTCTGGATGGCTGCATTTTCTTAATAAGACTTTGCACAAACCGCTAAAGGAGGCTGGCTGTCTGGTTGAATTCAATCCCAGCCCCATTTCAGTTCACCCATTTGCTCAGAATGTAATCTCACCCCTTCACTATTGGATTCCTACAGGGCCTTGTACCTGATGAATAGAGGCCACCAGGATGGACGCGGGGGGTAGGGGAAATTTAGATGTCCAGGCAATACAGAAATCACCACACTACACTCAGAAGACACTATCTGAAAAGTGCCAGAAAATGGGGTCACGTTGCACAGGGATTTCAGAAAATATGTAGTGCAACTCTCAACTAATATTTGAATTCCCACATCTGGTTGTCTTGCCTCTCCTGAAGCATCTTATGTAACAGGAAACTCAAAGCCTCTGGGACAACTTTCCTAGGAAGTTTTTCTTTGTACAGAGTTGACATTTACCTCCCTGAAATCATGTTTTATAAACCCCAACAGGGAATTCCCTCAAATAATCACTCAGTTCTAAAACAGAAATGAGTTGTTCTTGCAATAGAAGCATTAGATTTAATATATATATGTGTGTGTGTGTGTGTGTGTGTATGTATCACATATATACATACATATATGTATGTGTATATATATATACATATATATATATATATTTATATTCCTTTGAGGTTTGTGGGATGTACATACTGGATGAATTTATTTGAAATACCCTAACCAACTACCAACTACCCCTACCCTGATTCTTACCACCAACCCCAGAAAATAAGGCATCCATTCTTTAACTTCTTGTAGTAATGGAAGTGGCAGTAACATAAATGGCTGTATCTGACATTTATCAACTCTTCAGGATATTATATATTCCTTTTCATATTTCTATAACATCTATATGGCATTTAAGTGTGTTGCTATTCCTACTTTATGGAGAAAGAAAGTAAAGCTCCACCCAAGGGACCACCTTCCCTAAATGATAGAATTGGGATTCAAATTGGAACTATTTGAAGTATTTGAATGTAAAGACTGTGCCTTTTTGAAAGCCAACATGGTGGTGCATGCCTGTAATCCCAGTGGCTTCAGAGGCTGAGGCAGAAGGATGGAGATTTCAAAGTCAACCTCAGCAAAAGCAAAGCACTAAGCAACTCAGTGAGATTCTAAATAAAATACAAACTAGGGCTGGGAATGTGACTCAGTGGTCAAGTGCCCCTGAGTTCAATCCCTGGTACCAAAAAAACAAAAAAACAAAAAAACAAAAGACTGTGTCTTTTTTACTCTCTTGCAATAATGTGTACATGTATTCATATACATGACTAACAGGTATAAGCACATAATGTAGCTTTGATCCTTTTCATTGTGGCATATATATTTGAATCTAAAAAGTATGCATGCTCATATGTGTATATGGATGAGTACAGAGGTATTTTTAGGCAATGTAAATACATGTATTTATAAATAAATGATGTTAAATAAACTATTACATAAATCTGTAAATAACCGTAAGTAAATACAGGGTTGTGTCTTAGAAATAGAGCTAATCTCGGCGTGTAACCTGCCTTGATTTAATCCACAGATCATTGTTGAAGGCTGTTTTTCACCCAAGTCAGCTAGCTACACACATTTGTTCTCTTGGTGGAAAGTTGCTTATTCCATCACAGAGCAGGAATGGTCCCTTGTCTGCAGGTCTACAGCCCTGCAGGTTACACTAGGCTCCCCTGTCCCTCTTGTTCTGGTCACCTTGAAGAGCCAGACCTTTCCAACTCCTGGTCTATTGCTGTAGCACCTTGCTATCCCCATGAAAATAGATGACTTCCTCACAAAGAAGGTCCCCATTGGGAAATCCTTGTTTTTAATTTACTCATTCTACTCTCTTTCTCCAGTGAGAAATATTGGGGTCCCATTGTCTTGTTCCCAACTCTAGACTCCTGCAGCCTTCTGAAAATGAGCATTTCTGAAACTTACCTTCTTGTCTGATGTTTTAAATTACTTCTAATTTAAACAGTGGGATCAGTCAGGGAATGGACAGAAGTAGGACACTTTTTACAGGGTTGTGGAACTGAAGATGACAATCAGAGCAGTGATCTGCTTTTGGTCACCTCTTCCAGCCCCATCTATGAGATGGGTGCTTAGCCAACTGGCTAATGCCCTTTCTATTTTCTTATATGGTGAGGCCCTGTTTAACCTGTCTCAGGGGAGATGAACCAGGTAAGGGACAAATTGTAATGAACTTGCTAGACTTTCTGACTGAGGCTTAAGGGCTTTTTACCACGGGACAAGCATCTCTAGAAACTGGGCTCCTGCCAGAGTCCTTGCTGGAACTGCTTCACCTTCATGCTGGGGTCTCACACAACTTGGGTGGGAATGTCACATATATTATTTTATTTTATTTTTGGTTGAGAAGAAATCAGAGATTTGCCAGGCTTGGCATAATTCAAATTGGAATGAAGTTAAGTTGAGCAGCAGGGAAAAACCAATCCAGAAGCACTTAAAAAAAAAAAGATTTTTTTTAATTATTTTTGTATTTAGTACAACCAAAATAGTACCTGCGTTATTCCCTCCTTTCCCTTTCCCTTTCCCTTTCCCTTTCCCTTTCCCTTTCCTCTTTCTCTCTTTCTCTCTTTCTCTCTTTCTCTCTTTCTCTCTTTCTCTCTTTCTCTCTTTCTCTCTTTCTCTCTTTCTTTCTTTCTTTCTTTCTTTCTTTCTTTCTTTCTTTCTTTCTTTCTTTCTTTCTTTCTTCCAGAGATTGAAGACGTGGGTGCTCAACAACTGAGCCACATCCCCAGCCATTTTTATTTCTTTATTTATTTTTGCGACAGAGTCTTCCTAATTCACTTAGGGCCTCTCTAGGTTGCTGAGACTGCCTTGAATTTGTCATCCTCCTACCTCAGCCTCTAAAGCCACTGGAATTACAGGTGTGGGAAATCGATCTCTGTGTTATGGTTTAGATGTGAGGTGTCCCCCAAAACCTCACATGTGAGACAATGCAAGAAGGTTCAGAGAAGAAATGAGTAGGTTGTAAGAGTCTTAACCCAATCAGTGATTTGATCCCTTGATAGGGATTAACTGAGTGGTAACTGAAGTGATATATACAAACCATTTATTTGTATATGGTGAGTGGAGTCTCTCTCCCTGCTTTGTGATCATCATGTGAATAACTTCCATCATACTTCCACCATGATGTTCTGCCTCACCTTGTGGCCTGAGGAATGGAGCTGGCTCTTTATGGACTGAGACCTCTGAAAGTGTGAACCCCTAAATAAACCTTTCCTCCTCTACAACTAATCTGGTTGGGTCCTTTTGTCACAATAGTAACTAAAATACCAGGCTAGGCTTATGGTTTTTGGAAACATACATATTTGGTAGCAACTTCATTATAATGTGGTCTTACAAAAGTTTTGCAATTATGGAAATGTTCTATAACTTCCTCTCTAGTAGAGCTGTCTCCAGTTCCATGTGGCTAATTTTTTTTAGAACATTATAGTTATACATAATAGTTGGGTTCATCCTGACAAAATCATACATGCATGGAATTTTATTTCAGTTCAAGTTCCTTTCCTTTTCCCTCCCCTACTTTTTTCCCCATTCTCCTTCCTCCACTGTAGTGATCTTTCTTTCATTCATCTATTTATTTTTATTGGTTCTTTCTACTTATACGTAAAGGTGAAATTCCCCGTGGTATATTTTGTATGTGGCTATTGAATACTTGAAACATGTCCAGAGTAACCTAATGATATTTTGTTTTTGTTAATAAACAAGTTAGATAGCCTCATGTGGCAAGTGGCTACCATCTAGCAGGGCTTCTCATATTTTACCATGGGTATAAATCACCCAGAGGACTTAAAAGATAAACTCCTAGGCTCCATAGTCAGGAATTGAGTAGGTCTGGGGTGCAATGAAAAGTCTTTGTTCCTAACCTGCCTCCAGCTGTTGCTATTTGCTTTGTGTACCCTAATAGAGAAGCCCAAGGTTACTTAACTCAGTGGGTCTCAGTCAGGGACAACTCTGCCTTCTGGAAGACATATGGCAATGACTGCAGACATTTTGGTTATCACGATTGGGGGTCAAAGAGTGCAACTGGCATCTATTTGAAAGAGGTCTAGTGAATACTGCTAAATATCATATAATGCACAGGATTGTCCTACCTTATTCCAATAAAGAATGACACAGCTTAAATAGTAGTACCCAAGACTCCCTTAACCACTCATGCCCCAGGTCTTGACTGCAGAATTGGCTAACACTGTTTCTACTTAGTGTTAACCTGTGTCCTTGACAGGCCTTGATCTTATTCCTTGACCACATATTATAATGCCATCCATTCCTTTAACCCTGAGGCAGATCCAAGCTGAGCCAGTGAATACTGGTCCTGGAGTATGGCATTTATTTCTCCCCTGGGTTTCCTCAGTGGGAGACAGGGAAGGATGCCCAAGGAAATGAGGTTCTAGTGGACCACTGTTAAAAGAATTAAAAGTTTCTCAGAGAAGAGAGGTCTATGGCTTCTTGATCTAGTCTCTTAGAAAAATAATAAATGGGTGTCTAATTTTTTACATGCAAATCACACCAGCATTCCTTACCAGGAAATATATTGGAGGCATGAAACTAAGAAGTGCATGAGGACATAAAATTGTAGTACATCCATGGGAAATCCAAGATCCATACAATTCTTCTAAAGAACAATATCTTCTGTGTTGCCTGAGTGAGCTCCCATAGCTGCCTTTGACTTCCCAGGGCTTCCATGCTGTCAGATAGGAGTCTCCAATGCCCTGGAGTCCTGTGGAGTCTGAGGTTAGAATGTTGAAAGACCTCCTTAACCTCCCTATGCCTTTTAGACAGGAAGGAGCATTAAGTTTCCTCAGGAGATGCAAAGCACATTAGCTTGCTAACAGTAGGAAAACCTGGATGTCTTTGGTCTATCTGAGGATGTGCTTCTTTCAAATCTTAAAATCACATAGGCTGTATATGCCACCTTCTGCCCCCACTAAATTCTCTGTCAAAAATTTCAAAGACTAAAGTCCTACCTACTTTCTTCATTTTTCTCCCCTCTTCTCCATTTCTAAGAGGAATCCAAGGGAGCTTCAGAACCTCTAAATGTATAACAGTCCCCTAAGTTCAGAGCCCCTGTGCCTGTTGGAGTCTGTTTACAAACCAGTGTGCTTTGTAGCAGAAGATCCCCAAGCCTCAGCGGTGAGTCACAGATGCTAGATTGGACGGAACTAATCTCATGGTTATATGGTCCTTCTATCTTTCTTGTCAAAAGTGAGAATCTGAGATCATTCAGCAACTCTCATCATGGCCGGAACCTGCTTTCCTTTTTTTAGACTTCTAAACCATTTTATAATGCTCAGAAGGCCTTTCTGAATGCAGTTGCTGTCTCTTTATATGAAACAGCGAGGGATTGACTGTTACCATTTTGAGTCTTTGACTGGTCATACTCCATCAACTGCCCCCTTGGCAGCTCAGGACAGAGACAGTCCAGTATGTGATGGCTCAGTGACAGTCGATTAGCTCACCTGAGGATAGCAAGCTGTGTGTGCAGTACCACCAAGTCGAAGCAGATGGGCACATATAAAGAAAGCTGAATCCCTGAAGATATCAGGTTTTCTAATCCTTTCTGGAACATACTTGTCCTCCTCCTCCTTCACATACCAGCTGGGTGATCTCAGCTAAGACTTGTTTTCCCCTTTTTCAACATGGAGCTAACACTGGTGAACTGAGTTGTTGAAAAGGTCATTTGGGTGACACTTATTCAGTGCTTCCTCCAGAACAGGCATTCTAGAAATGCTTCTGAGGTGCCCATACCACTGGGCCACAGCCTCCAGGGCTGGGACCTACCTTGTGTGCAAAGGTGCAAGGACATGTCTCTGAACAAGAGGGAGAGACACACGTGTGGAAGAGTGTTGCCTCTACCTCTTGATTATTCTGAGGCACCCAGGGAATTAAGTCAAATGTGCATGACTACATGCAGAATGCTATATTATTACAGAAGGTTGTTTTTACACTCAGGCTAATGAGTTTTGACCTGTGTGAATTTGGTCTCATAATTACCCAACTCACATTTCCTGTTAGCCAATCAGACAGATGCTGTGATTTCAGCCATTTCAACAATTCTTGATTATCAGAGCAGACACCAAAGACTGGGAAAAATAACTAATGTTCTCCTCTTCTGAGTATGTCTCAAGTGAGCAGAGCTGGCTTTTTGGGGATGCAATGTGAAAGAGGTTTTCTCTTCCCATTTATCAACTCCAGCTCTCCCTAATTCCTCCCATCTACAGCTTTCCAAAGTCAGGACAACAGGGGCAAGCTTCAACACCTTTGAGTATAGGTCCTGCTCTCATTCTGTGTCCACCAGGATCAGATCCATGACACCAGGGTTGGGAATGGGCAGGAATGAAGAGGTGGGGCAGGAAAGATGATGCCTACATGAATGTAGAGGTCTGGGAATTACCACATTCCCACATGAAAAGGAGCAGAAAGATGCCCTAGAAATGGAAGCAACATAGAGGTCAGGTGTGAAAGAGAAAATAAGGGCTGAGTCTTCATAGACACAGGCTAAGGCAACTGAAGAGAAGACTGGGGCTGGCAGTTAGTAGTGAGTGGCAGAGGTGGTCCTGAGCCTCTGGTGTCTGACTTAAAGGTAGAACCAACCGAATGAGCTGCAGGAAATGGAGGCATTTCCTGCCCTTTTCTGCAATGCACGTTGCTTCTAGGAAGATGAAAGATTTGATGATCCCCAAGTAAATTTCAAATGCTCAAAGTATATGAGACCTGGACCTGGGGAGAGTTAATCAGATGCTCTGATAATTCCAAATGTCTTCCTACCCACCCTCATCTCTCCTACTGTCACCATGAGGTCCATGTGTGATTAATGATGGACAATGCCCTCCTTCCCTTGCTTGTGCACCCCGCTCCACTTCCACGCATGTCCATTTTAATTCTCTCCTCCTTCTTTTGGCATCTGGTTTATTTTTTTATATAAACTGCTGATGCAAATGTCCAAAATAAATTATGCTGAATAATAGATGAAGACAGCTACATAATTTATAATGCTAGAGGCCATGCAGAGCTGGATGGGCTGTGTTCATGCCCACAGCCCCTTCTTAGCCATTTTTACATGACCTACTATTGTTTACAGTCTCAGTACTAGAGTACACGGGGAAATGCCTGGGACTCAGGTCATCTTCTATGTCTTCCCCTAGAGTGGTTCCAAATTCCCCTGCTCAAGCAATAGTCAAGACGTGGGGTGGCCCAGTCATCACCAGTTCAGCCAGGAGCAACTGTGCCTCACTCAGCCTTGGCAGCTATCCTCAACAGAGTACACCACTAGACTGTGGCCCTTGACCCTGGAAGGGTCTCTGCTATCCAGTGCCTATTCAAAAAGTTCAGTGGCATAGCATGGTTCTTTTTTGCCACCACCAGTGCAGTGATTTTCAGATCTGGAAATGGGTTTGGGCATGAGCCTTTTTTGTGCAGGAAAGCCCTTTGTAACTAGTCCCAGGGCACTGATGAGGAAGACATGGGAAAATCAGGGCTAGACAAGGAAAAGAATAGGTCATTCTTCTCAGGTCCCAACAATTGTACATTTGGGATAAATGATTAAGCATGCACAGAGTTTTGTTTTTGTTAATTTTTTTTTCTGATTCCTTTTCCCCATTCACATCTTGTAGCAAAGGAAAAAAAAAGAAGCAATGTATGGGAGAAAGATCTAGAGTATGTATAGGAGTAAGTATAGGAAGAGGGGTCTGGGGGAAGAAAGTGTGCCAAGGGAGAGCTTAGAGAAAGAAGACCAGTCACATTTCCACACAATCAGTGAAAGCTTTTGTTTTCACTTCTGAAACCTGCAGGGTATGATTGGAGACAGATATGAAGTACAAGTTTTTCTATAGCAGAAAGATGTTTCCATTGTTTGAAAAAAAATACTTTCCTGCCTTGCCTTACCTAAGGCAGGGAACTAGTGCAGAACCGAAATTATTCAGTGATGCAGCCTGCCTCATGCCATTTCACTTTTAAAGTCACTCCCTCAGCCACATGGGCCACATCGGACACAGCAGCTCCTGTCATTAGCATCCAAGTGTTAAGCCAGAGGAACTCAATCTGGGAACACCACCAACGTAGCCAGTAAGCCACAATTTAGTTAATGTGCACCCCTTGTAGTCCCTGGCTTTGGCCAGAGTGTACTTGGGTACAGTGCATGATGGTGGTGGTGGGAACTGGCGAGGAAGGGGAGGGCAAAAGGCTCATTTGCAAGAACTGCCCAGCTGAGATAACATTTAAAATGAAAATGAGAAGGTCCAATGCTCTGTAATCCTCTAGCAGCTGCTGGTTTTGGGTCGAGATCGAAAAAGAGCATTTTGCCATTAGTTACTAACTGAGCCAAAAGTGTCCAGCAGTGATTTCTGGTCTCCCTAAGCCACCTCCAGGGGGATCACTCAGCTGTGTCCTAAGGACTCAGAACAAGAGAAAAAGAACAAGATGGCTTGTAGGATCCATCCATGTGTCTGGCCCCTGGGATGCCCCTGCAGATGGGCCTGGTTGGAAACAGTGTTAGCTTGGACAGGTTCACTATAGCTCTGTGCCCGGGAAGGGCAGCTGGTGGCTTGTTCCCCTGTTCTTCAGCCTGTCATGCACCACTCTTAACAAGTTGTGTGCATCCCTGAGATGCAGATTATCCCTCATCACAGAGGGCCAAGCCTCCCTCTAAGAGACAGAGCTTGCAAAAGAGCAGACAGGATTCCCAGAAGCCTGTCCACATATCACCTGCATAGAGCCCAAGGAGCTAATCCTTGGTTCACTATCCCAACCAAGAGATCACCCAGGCTGAATGCCTTCTTCCCCAGGCCTGTAGTTTCTACTACTTGAGGATGAAGAAATTTTTCCTTTTGCTGTAAAATAACAAATAAAACTAAACTGACTTTAAACATATTAATGACACCAGATGGCTTCATAAAGTGTAAATAGAGCAATAAAAGTACAAATGAGGCCCTCCCAGTAATTAACTTTTGATTTGCATAGTCCAAAGAGATTTGGATCAAGTATCACCTTTCTAACATATTAGGTGGTAATCCACACTCAATCATTCTTCTAGGCCTTGCTGATTTTCCTACATCTCTTTCCTGACCTTCCATTTCAAGATGAGAGGTACTTCTAAGTTTCATGGCACTGAAGAGTTGAAATAAATGTTTGCCCTCATCCCTGTAGAATATGTCAACAGGCTGCCTAATTAGGATACCATGAAGTACTTGGGGATCACAAAGTATTCCACAAATGCACATTATTCTTGTTATAATCATGACACGGTAATAATAATTCAGCTTGTTGGGGGCATTTTCACAGTAGCAAATACTCTCTTATTTATTTGGCAATCTTGCACTTTGCTATTTATAGATGCTAACAAGTCTCAGATGCCAAGGTCAGGTCACTGGAGAAGGCCAATAGAGAAGAGACATTCTGATTTCTAGATTCACCTCACATTCAGGAAGATGCATAAAACCATGGTAACAAAACAAAACAAAACAAAAATAGGACAACAGCTACTGTTCCACAAGTCCAAAGACTGAGTAGTAAAATACTCTAGAACTGAATAGTGTTCATTCTACCTACAAACTGGGCAACATTTGGGCTGGGGAGCCTCCATATGTCTCAATTTCTTCATCTTCAGAAGGAAGGTACTGATGTCAAGTCCCTCAATGGAATTTCTGTGTGAATTAACTGAATTAAGTGAAACACTTTAAAGTGTGTCTTGAACATAAGTGTTCAGTTTATTCACCTTCTTCTGTGGCTATGGTCACCATGATAGATGAGGCTTAGAGTATTCAAGAGATCAGTTGATGTAAGCCCCACAGGATAGATCAAAACAAAACAGATCTACAGACAAGCAGAAATTTATCCATACTCCCAAGTACAGTTCTTTTTATTTTTATTTTTTAAATCTCTCTCTCTTTTTTTTTTTTAACAGACTTTACTTTGATTCATTGTACACATATGGGGTTCAAATTTTCATTTCTGTGGTTCTGCATGATGTATATTCATATCATTCTTGTTAATCACACATGTACATAGGGTAATGATGTCTGTCTCATCCCACCATTTTTCATACCCCCAGCCTTCCCCTCTCATTTCCCTCTACATAATCTAAAGATCCTCCATAGTGGATCTGTTTACCTCTGTGAGGCCAATATAAGAGAAAGAGGCTTAAGTTAGAACCAAATCATCTAAGAACTTTTTAAAGATGGAGTTTCTCATCTTATTTAATCATAAGGATGGATTAATGAAAAGCAAGATGGAAACACCATATAAAAACAGTAGCAATTAACATTTAGGTGCTTATGATAGATACCAAATATTCTTCCAAGACCTTTTAATACAATAAGTCATTTAATTTTCAAACAGCTGTTTGAAGCATGTATTATCAAAACTGGGCATTTTACAGATAAGGAAACTTTACAGGGAGTTCACTTTCACTAGGTTGCATAGCAATATGATGCAGATCTGGGATTTGAAATTTTCTCTGGTACATGTTGAACCATCTACAAGTGGGATAATTCAGCAAGGAAATAGATTGACTATATTCCCATTTGCTGCTCTTCCAACCTTATGATTCCTTCAATAAACATTTCCCATCTTCATACCTCCTTATACTCCTCCTTTCCTGTGTCAGGCACTGGAATAGATCCTGAGGATACAGCATTAAACTGATTCATGGCTCTTCTCCTCCTGGAACTTCAGCCTACAGATCTAAAATGCTACAACTTATGTGTTTCTTAGGGGTGGAGGTACTTTTTTCACATGTGAAATGGTAATGATTGAGATGTAGAAAAGCACAAGATCTCCTGACTCATTCTTGCATCCCTGAGGGAATCCCATCTTGATTCTGTGGCCATCTTTTCTTAATTAACTACATATTTCACAAACGATGGCCTCAAAGGCTGCCAGCATCCCTTTCTCTGTATTTCCAACTCACTATGGCAATGGCAATGATGTATCTAGGTCAATCATATGCAATATTTTAACATCTAAATTAAATGGCAAGCAAGTCCAGAATCCATTACCTTCTCCATTGCTACTAAAAGCCAGCTAATAGGAAAGATTCAATTTTTCTCGTATGGATGGAGATTGAGAGGGCAAAAATGCCAACAAAGATTGAGGCAACTCTGTTCTAGGGGGAAACGGAGAGTGGGATTGCTAGATAAATAGTCCACATGGCCCAAAGGAGCCCAAAGGTAGCCCTGTTATCAACAGCAATTCCCATGTCCCATCCAGCACCCTGGGAAGAGACAGACTCTTGGCAACCTCACTTAGACATTCATAACATTCTTCTCATGATCCTATCTCACTGGAACAGATAATGATTCCAAAATATATTTCATTTTATCAATTCCAGTTAAGTTATTACATCTGAGGAAAAGAAATTTACCTTGGCTGATGCAGCTGTGTCAGTTCAAACCTGTTTCAAGGAGATTGAGCATTGGCTGCTATCCTCGTAGATTCCGTACCTGCACAGCCTAGGAGCTGCTGCTCTAGCTGAGTCGCTACCAATGTCTCTGAAGGGCTCCATAAACTGTGAGGACCATACCATACTGCTGGGATCTCTGATTCACCCAGGTTGCACCTTGCACGGGCTCCTCAAGGGCCTCTTTAAAGGCACAGCCTACATTCTCATGTCATCTTAGCACATAAATCATCTGTCAGCTGCACACCCAAATATCTTCATTCTTGTGATTTTGTCAGATCATCACCACTAATAGGATGTTGAAATTCATAAATGCATCTATTTCCAGTAATAGGCCTATGTATCGCTGTCTCCCAGTTTGAAAAGAGAGAGGATTTTGCTGGGGACACGAATGCCACACGTCTCGAGAGGGCACCTGGCTTGCTTGAGTCGGGGGAGGTAATTTCCTCCCGCTGTGATCTTTAATACTGAAAGTTTAAATATATCGGTGGCTGTGAAGCACAGCCAGCAACCTCAGAACTGCTCAGGAAATCACAGGATTTTAAAGCAAGGGGAGAAGAAAAGGCAGTTCTTTCTTTCCCCTCAGGCTGGGCTCCCTGTGGCTTTGTCTAGAAATGCTGTGGCCTCCAGCATGAAGGGCATCTGCAAAGCCAGACAGTAGCCAAGGGTCCGCCTGCATCTCCCAGACCGTCTTTCTTCTCTTCACAAGGAACAGTGGGGACATTTTCAGAGTGATTAAAGCAAGGAAGAACTGAACTTAATCTCTCCATCGAAGACTTCCTGAGGTACAGGAGCTGGGCTCTATGGCCAGATGTTCAGGAGAGTTGGGGTCAGGTATAGTCCACTGACATGCCCGTGTCCATTTCCTGGGTGCCAGTGGAGAAAAGCAATCAAACTAGGAGACTCTACCCAGGTTTCTGGAATCAGGTTTCTCAACTTGCTGGTTAAGGCTTTCTCCTTCCTTGGGAGAAATTTGCCCTTGGCATTAGTAGAATAGGTGGGTAAATAGGTAAACATGAGCAGAAGATTGGGGAGGAAGAAGAAGAAGGCTGGTTTTATCCTAAAAGATGAAAAATCACTTTTCCTCAGGTGATGGTAACCCCACCCATAAACTTTCCTCCTTTGTGGTCAAGTCAGACACCGCCTTCTTAAAGTAGAAGTAAGAAGATTAAGGGACTGTCCAACTTCGAAGCATGTGCAGGGCACTGAGGCACAGTCATTTTGGGGATGCTGGTTCATTGTAGTATTTACATTAGGACTTTGCCATCCAGAAGGGTTTCTTTGGATGGGAAATTTTCCAGCATGGAGAACCTTGTGCAGGGTGCACCAAGTCATGGTGGGAAACCACAGTAAAGCCCCAAATACATAATAAAAAGGCAGCTGGTTCCCAGACCAAATATTAAAAAAAAAGAAAAAATACCACCAAGGGGAAAATCCCAGAGAGTTTCCTCTAGTGAGCTAGCCTAACCCTCACATCTTGAAGTGTACTTCCATTTCACTAAATATTTCCTTTATGCTTATTCTGTTACAGTTTGGATGTGAGTTGTCCCCCAAAACCTCACATGTGAGACAATGCAAGAAGGTTCAGAGGAGAAATAATTGGGTTGTGAGAGTGTTAACCCAATCAGTGAATTTTTCCTATGACTGTAATTAACTGAGTGGTAACTGAAGTGGAAGAGTATGGTGGGAGGAGGTGGGAATTGGGACTTGGCTTTGGGGTATATATTTGTATCTGGTAAGTGAAGTCTCTCTCTCCTTTCTGATCACCATGATGTGAGCTATTTCCCTCTGCCACATTCTTCTGCCATGATATCCTGCCTTATCTCAATCCCTGAGGAATGGAGCTGGCCTTCTAAGACCTCTAAAACTGTGAGCCCCTGAATAAATCTTTTCTCCTCTATGATTGTCCTGGTCAGATCTTTTAGTCATAACAGCAAAAAGGCTGACTAAAACACTATCTAAATCTCTTGACTAAAATTTTTCTTAAGACAAAAATCGGGGAGTGATCACCCAGTAATAGGATGGCACGGTCCCATTTATTAATTATAGTACAATTGGCCCTGGGTATCAGAAGAGTTTGGTTTCAAAACACCTGCAGATAGGAAAACCCAGGGATGCGCAAGTCCCTTAGAGAAAATTGCATAGTGTTTGCATGTAACTTTCATGCACATTCTCCTAGTTATTTTTAAAATCATGTCTAGAATACTTATTATTATTTAATACTATGTAAATGCTACAAAAATAGTTGTTATATGGTATTGTTTAGGGAATAATGACAAGAGAAAATCTGTCCATGTTTGATACAAACACTTTTTTTTCAAATATTTCTGATCTGCTTTTGGTTGAATCCACAAATGCAGAGCCTGGAGATACACAAGGCCCAATGTACTGGCTGAGTTAGTTATGTGTCAGGTCGGACTTGGGTGGCTACAGGGGAGGAAGCAGAGAAAACACCTGACAACTCACTGTGAGCACAAAGAGCCCCACAAAGAGCCTCTTCTTTTGAGCCAGAGGTGACCAATCAGAGGCAGACCTGCTGACCCTGACGTCCACCTTGGTCCACCTTTTTCTAGGCAGGACCCCTAGCCCCTTCTCCCATATAAAGACCCTGAGCAGCCAAAGCCATGACTTTCACCTGGGGGTTGGGGATCTCACCTGGGAGTGCAAACTCCAATAAAGCTTAATTCGGCCACTTTCATCTGACTCTGGTTTGGCCATTCCCTGGCAAGTTTATATTCCAACCGCCGTGAGCTAATAATTTGGTTCCAAATCTGCCCTGGTGAGTTTACATTATGTGTTAAGGGAAGAATACCATTTACTCTGTTGGGATAAGAACCACCAAAGTAGGTGAAAGCTACCCCAATCATTGAATGCCAATTCCACTGTCCCACACCATTCATTTGTATGGCACTGCATTTTACAAAACCCTTTCAGAGCAGCTGCTCAGTGGTTCCCTTCAACACCACTATGAGGTGAGCCCAGCAGAGATAAGCCCCCATGTAACACACTGAAACAGCCTCCATGGTGGAGATCTGGAAGCTGGGGTTTGCTAGGTTTCATTTGGTGAAGGTCATTGTAGCACAAGTGCTTATCCAAAGGACTAGATCCCAAGTTGCTTCTGATTTTTTTTTCTATTATTTTTCTATGTTGTGGAAATAGAATACCATTGACAATTTCCAAATTTGTTCATACTTAATCCACACAGTACCTGCAATGGGCCTGCCCCAAGCTAGCTGCCTGTTGGTGCTTAACAGTGCCAGGAAGTATGTCGGGCTCCCTGGACCCAGTGCCCTGCCTCCCCTGCCTTTCTTCAAGCTGTGTCTTTCTACCTGATCCTGCTGGGGCAGGCTCTCCTTCAGCTTGCACTTCCAGGCAGCATGGGGCCTCCCACGAATTTATGGAAAGAGATTGGATCCTGCAGGGCCCCTCAGCATGAGCCCAGGAGGCTACACATGAAAAATGATTGCACCTCACACACAGAGGCTGTTTAAACCTGTCACTTTAAAATATCCCTTCTCTGCTATGGCTGGGCCAGGAAGGGGAAATCAGTTTAAAGTGACATCCCTGACTTTCTGAAGCCAAACCCTGGCACTTGTGGCAGAATCCTCCTGTAATGAAGTCTCAATTTAAAAACAAAGGGATCCCAATGGAACCCCATAATTCTCCATAAACTTTTGTACCTCATTCTCCAGCCTTCTGATCAGGAATAATCCAACCTGCTAGGAAGAAGTTTCCTCTTCATCTTGGAGCAAGAATTGCAAAGCAGGCCTGGGGCAGGGAAGGGACAGCAAAGGACACCACAGGGGAACCAGCTGGGCCTGCTTAATTGCATTTCTTTTGTTAAATCTGCTATTAGCAAACAGCCTGGGGCAAGGACTGGCTGCTCAGCATTCAATTAAAATGTATTTCATTATTAGAGACCAATTCTTATTCCCAAACCTAAATATCCAATAGGAGTTTTTAGCATCCCCCAAGGGTCCAGGTAATTCTCATCTCTTCCAGGAAGCCTTCCCAGACTAGCCTGAAATCTTTATTATATGCAGTTAATGTGTGTTTCCCTGTCAGTTTTATTGTGTGTACAGATGACAAAGTGCATGAGAGTATCCTTCCTCACCAGAAAACTACTATATGCATGTATTTTTCCTTGAATGCCTAAAGCAGTATCCTTTTACTATCAGAAATTTCATTAAAATGCTATGCTAAGACTTTTAGCCAGAATAGAGGAAATTATTAATTCATAGTATTAAGAAAAAAGATCTCTCAACACATCCCCTTTTGTATTTCCACTCTCTGTGTTCCCAAAGCCTAGTTTTGTCCATGCACAAAGTGAGCTGCTTGATATTTGTTGAATGAAGAAATAATGAATTTGCACAGAAGTAAGAGAACATATTGGAGCTCAGATAACAGCACCCCAAAAAATGAAACGGTGGCATGATAAGTGCTTTCAACCATAGGAGAAATGAGGTCTCTCTGTCCTTCTCCAACTACCTTACACTCTCACCCAACTTTTCTTCCTGAGAAAGAAGGTTTCCCTGAAGCTCCTATATCTTCCTAAAGGCAGAATACTTCAGAAGGTCAGAAGATTAACTTGCAGAAATTCAGGCTACAGTTGACATCACATCCAGAGCCCAGGTGAACTTCACTCCAGGTCATTGTCCATTCGTTGAGCCTATTCAACGCTCCTAAAATCATTTTCTCTTCTTCTATTATTATCTACACTTTCCTCTCCTCTCTACAGAGAGTATTTAAATCTTCAACCATCTGGACCTCCTTTGAGTTTCATATTTTGTGTGACTCCATTGAGCTTGCATGTTAATAAATTTGTATACCTTTTCTCCAGTTGTTAGAGTAGGAAGAGAGAGAGACATGAGCAAGGGAGGTGGGGAAAGGAAATTCAGGCTTCTCTCTTGGGCAGCAAGCACCCAACTGACCATTACACCACACAATGATGAACTTCTTGTGATCAGACAGTTCCCTGTCAATCAGGAGAAAATGGAAACAGTTTCTGCTGGAAAAATTTCCAACATTATGTAATTGGCACAGGCACACTAAATGTAGGTGGGAAATGGCTATAACCACCCCAAGTGAAAATTCATGGAGTGGGAGGATCCCAAGCAGGCCATAAAAATCCACAACATGTAAGCCATAGGGACACTTCCTCTCTTAGGATAGCACTCTCCAAGTAATCCCGGGAGCATATTTTCCTTTCAATAAATAGACACTTTATGCTTTGCTTATCTATATCCTTTACTGAAATCTTTCTATACGGAAGACCAGAATCAAGGAATTCTCTGCCTGTCTATTGTCAGTTTGTTATAAGCTCAAATTATTGAAACTTCAGAGACTGGAAAGTTTCTTTTTTCCCTAAAAGCACCACTTTCCAAATGAAGTAGAGTGCGTGGTGGGTGTGGAGTAGGGGGGCAACTGGGGCTGCTGGGACAGACATGTGAATGTCAGTGGGATCTGGATCATGCCAAGGCACTCATACTCCCATCCTGTGATCAGCAAGGCTCTGGAGATCCAGCAGCTACCATCTCCCCTTCCTTCCCCACTTTCTCCCTCTTTACTTTTTGTAGACCAGAAAGGGATTTTTACAAACAAACAAAAGCAAAGCTTTTGAACCATAACTAAAACAAGAAACTTTCCCAAGGGGGCTTTCTCTCTGGTTACCACTGAACCCAAACCTGCTTGGTTTATGAGATTATTACTTTTAGCACACACTTGTCCAGCACTTCACATTCTTAGAATGTTTGGTAGTCATAACCCAGTTAATTGAATAGATAGAATCCAGGGCATCATAAAAGCAGATGATCTACAGACAGTGAGCCTGTCTCAGCCTGGCCTCTCCATCCTAACTCCCACTAGCAGAAATAAAGCCCATTTCCTCAGGGATAAACCTATGTTCCTGAGCTGTCCACTTTTGCAAAGCACTGTATCCCCAAGTTGCAGGACACAGTTCCATATCTCAGTTGCTCTATTATTCATGCCCTTACTGTGTCTGAAATGTGAACAATCTGAGTTAAGAAAAGAGAGGGAAAAGAGAGAAGCATATCTACAAGCTTATGATTTAGATCCATGATCTGCCACTGTTATAACCAGGGGGCTGTGCACGAGACTTTCCACACATTTGCAAATAGACTTAATAATAAGGGGCTGTCTGCCTCAGCATGTCAAACTCCCTGCTAGCTGCACAAGACACTACCAGGGAGGGAGACATAATGCAAAGCAATGCGAGGTCATGCTCTCTTCTTTTGTCTTTTCTTACATATGATATGACTTTCTTCCAAACAGAGATTTCTTAGAAGTATAAACAACCACCTAAGGAGTGTCTAGGAATAAAACACTCGAGAATAAAAATTAAGCTTCAAGGAAATGGGGATAGCAAGTCGTTCTTCTCAACACCCCTTAAAAAATGCCGACAGGCAGTATAGCAAAGTGAAGAAAATCAAGTCCTGGACCTCAAACCCTGGAATTCATTCCCTTCACAAGTTAAAATGAGTTAACCTTTCTTACCTTCGATTTAAAAAGAGGGTGTGAGGGTTGGCAGCTCAGGGCAGCCCCTAGTCACTTCTTGACATTTTGTGATTCCTTGATGAAAATGTATGGTCTTGTGCTGCACAAATGTTCATTCATCATTTTAGAGAAATACACTCCCTTTTGTGAGCCCTAGTGGAAAAATGCATCATCTTTTTTCTTCTCTTTAGGTGCCTCTTATAGCATCTAGCTCAGTGAAGCATAGCTGATACCTCCTACCCCTATGTTGTTGAACACCATCAGTGATGAAGATCTTGGGCTCTGAGGTCAGACTTGCAGCTCCTCATCTTCAGCTCTTGGACCTTGGGCCAGATGCAGAATCAGCTAAGAACATGATTTTCTTCAACCATGATTTGCTTTAAGGGGCACTAACTTCACTTACATATCGTGGGGATTAAATGAGATGGCACATGTAAAGATTTTGCAAAACGTAAGCTCTCAATGAATATCAGACTGGGAAAAAGAAGAAAGGAAGAAGGAGGAGCAAATGGGGAAGGATGAAGTCAGTAGATCAAGATAAACACACAGAGTAAGTCTCCTGATCCTGTGCAGAAGAGAACAATCAGCAATGTAGTAGAGGAAAGGGAAAGAAAAAGAGAAGGAGAAGGAGAAGAAGAAGAAGGGGGGGGG